>JAOBRG010374701.1:0-11561 GCA_027574985.1 Umimayanthus nakama
CTGTGCGAGGACAACTTTCGCCTCGGTTTCATGTCTAAGCTTGGTTACTTTTCAGGAACCGTGAAAAGGACTATTAGGTTTTGTTCGTTGCATACTATAAACCGAGTCAGTACTTAATACTCATTTTTCTGTTTCTTTGGAACGACTTTAATTCTGATTTCTCACAGCCGCTCTCTGTTGAGTCTGTGTTCTAGTTAGTTTTTTTTGTTTGTTTTACTAAAACGTGTTTCCCGAATTGAACCAATCTAAATTTGCGTATTTAGCAACATGCTTGTCTTGTCTTACAGGAAGAAGGAATCGAATATGACGTCATATCCGCACGCAGCTGCGCAAGGGGGGTCACGGCACAAAACGCGTTCAGAATGACGGCGCCCTTCAAGAATATGGTGAAGATCTACGGTATCGGGGGTCTGGGCATGACGACCATGGCTCCAAATGCTGTTCTTATGAAAGCAGTGATGGAGGCCAGGCAAAATTTAGCAGACGGGAAAATAACCGACGCAGAGTTCAATCGCAAACTGAAAGAAAGCGATTTTGGTTTCATCCGAAGCTACGGAGCAAACCCGTTCTCACGTAACTACGCGCAATTTATCGACAACGCCGCAGACCCAAGACGCGTTTGTAGGAGGATGGGAGTGGACAGCAATCATCCTGCTTTACGGAAGGCTGGAGGTCGCGCCGCTGGACGGGTAACTAAGCTTGCAACACAACTTTACAGAAACTTTGGGTTCATTCTGAAGAGAAAAGTGTTATAGTGTACTAACTAGAACAGAACCTTCCAGACTTAACGTTCTGGCTATTGGGGCAGTGAACTGCAATTCATTACAGTCTAGCTGAATTCTAGTTTGGCTTTAAATAATATTTATTATTTACACGTTGTTTCAAGGTATGTTATTTGGTCAACAGCTGTCTAATTTAAAACTAAGAAACTGGCTGTCTAGCAAGTTAAATGCTCATGCTACTCGAAAAAAATTGAAGAAAAGAGAGTCGGATCCGATATATTTTACTTTGAGCCGCTTCTTTTTTTAGTACTATTCATTTAAGTTTTTTAGTACAAGTATCGACGAAGAACTTTAAAATATGTTCGATTAAAAAGCAACAAGTAAGAGATAATTTCGCGGAATGTGAACAAAGTTTCTGCGGATATGACAATCCTCTCGTAAATGCCTGTTTCGATGAATACAACTTGTAAGTCCAAACGGACAAGGTACCTCGGGCTTAAAAAAGCTTTCAAAAACAACTGCCAAAATGTGGTTTTCTCGTTCATTCGTCCCACGTACCTTTAACGGTTTTGCCAACTCGTTCTCGGCATCTTTTCCTTTGTGTAAGCCGCATCGTCCGAAAGCCGGAGATATTCAGTGGTAGAACTGATCAAGAGTCCCATTCATTAGAGCCGGGTACTAAGCAAATTTGAATAATAAACGTATATTTATTTCACCAGTGTGATACTGTCTTTAAGAAAGTGCTATAACCAGTGTTATATCACAGGTTGCATGCTGGAAATTGAGTATCCAAATACCACGTGTATATGTTGATAAAGAGTATATTAAGTTATTTTGATAAAAAACGCTGGATTCTTAGAGTAGCTGTTCTTAAACGTCTTGTGTCCAAATGAAGTACAGTTGAGTCCTTTTTTTCCAGCTTTTAGTTTGCGTGTTTAAACTAATATGTCATATTTTATGCAAGTATGTTTGTTATTGAAACACTCTTTAATAATATTGCTTCAAATGTTTTAATAAAGACATATTTAACAACAACCGTTGTCGTTGTTACTATTATTAGTGTTACTGTTTTGTAGCTACTGCTACTACCCATCTCGCAGTCTTTCACTTTCTCGCTCAGTATTCATTAAGGGTCCATTAAATGAAAATTGTATATTATACGCCCTCTTCCTGTCGAGAAACAATCGCCATTTTTGTCAACGGAGGCTTGGAGATAAACTAAAAGACTTGTTGTACTTCAAGCTCAAAATCGTGATAACCTCTCTAAACGTTTTTGGTTTCCTCGTATTACAACTTGGGCTCGTATTAGTTCGCCTGTAATTTGCGCTTCACAGTGGTTAAGTTCAGGCCCATAACCAGGATTTTTTGTGGAGGGGGGGAGGGGTTACTAAATAATTTTAAAATATTGATTAGAAAATTAGGCCTAGCAAGTTAAAAGACGCAATGTTCCAACGAAAAAATATTGAATTTTTGAGGTTCTCAAACTCTGAAAATGCATTTAAACGGTGATTCTTACCATCACAACATTAATTTGCACACGCTTTTTTCTTTATAAGAACCAGTAAATTCTGGCCGAGGCTCGTTCTGGCGTTTTATGCACAATTTAAGCCTCAATTGTTCTTAAAGTGTTATTACTTTCATCATGTAGATACATCTTGGCACTGTGATAAAACACGTGTGGCATGCACAGTTTGATTTTCTTCCCTGTTCGCCCAGTATTTCTAACTGCAGAAGACTGACCTGCATGCAATGAAACGCCACATGTAGTGACATGATGTGTTGGTTTTTTTGCAATAAAAACTCGCAGTTACACTTGCATCTGAAGATGAGCCTGAATCGTCCTTAGTTTTTTTCTTAATTTTTGGGCAAATTCGAGTCCCGTTATTCTTATAAAACTGTCCTTATGAAAAAACGTACTGATGTCCTCTCAATTCTTTACTTTTTGGCTCTTGGATGGTGCCCCGCTAGCGCTGCTTCCCTCCGCCCTTCCCCCTCCTGTACTTACGGCAAAATCTCAATATGGCACACCGTCAGTGATTTTTGATTTAAAACTGTGCGTTCTGAAAAGAACTGGTTTCGGCCAGTTAGTTAAATGGTAAAGTCCCTGATGCGAGCGTACACTTTTAAATTAAAGTTTATATTCAGTTTCCCTACACAACACTCCAAATTCCCGCGCTTTCGTCGACCGGAGCGAGAGAACTGAGCGGGTCTGAGATATGAGCATGAACAACCAGTTCTGAGAACCACTTCTGCAAAGCTTTACATTTTTACTTTTTTTTAAAATGTGGTGATGCACAACGAGTATCTTCTTAATTTTTTAAATTATTTGCGAAATAGTCAATGTATCTCTGCCTGTCTCTTGCTGGAAAATTCCGTTAATAAACCGTTATCACACCACCTTGAGTAAAAGAAATGTTTTTATGAACATATACAGCTAAAATCTAGTCCAAGCTACAATGGTTAAATATCATAAAACTATGAATAATAGTAACTGTCTGCCAGGAGACTAAATACTTTCGACTATAAGGCACTATCCCACGAATGTAGGCCTATTGACTTATACTTCACCACACTGATATTCGGGGAGGGCTTGGAATTAGTCTTGAAAAACAATTCCACTGTATATCGTCTTATTTTACAAGGCTAATAGAGAAAGTAATAACCCACATTGATTAATTGGTCACTCACTTCAGTGCTAGTGGTATTGTGCTCAGTGGCGGATCCAAGGGGGGGGGGGGGCTGGGGGCCTGTGCCCCCCCCCTTTTGGATTTTTTTTTCTATTTTCTTTTTTACAAAAACGAAATTTTATACCCAAAAATTAGTACTAGACAAGTAAGAAATTCTTCTCAAAATGTTGAAAAAAGGCCATTTTAGAGACTAAAATTTTCAAAAATTTCTGGGGGAGCACGCCCCTAGACTCCCCTAGAAAGCTCGTGCTTTGGGCGTTCGTTGGTGCCCCTCCCTTGCCTGCTCAAGTACGGTTACCAACCGTACTTGAGCAGGCACTACTCAGTGTCATTCCTGTCCAAATCAGAACGATTTTTATACGCAAACTTCTGTCCGGCTATTAGACGGTTTACGACTGCCGAACCATATCTAAAACGGAAATTTAGGCCCTCAGAACATACCCCTACCCCTTTCCTTCATTCATTCATATGAATGTAAGACCACTAGAAAGTGTATGTGTGTGTGTGTGTGTGTGAGAGAGAGAGAGGGCCCGAGGGGGGGGGAGGATGCGGCAAAGCTGAGCCCACGTTCTCACTTATGGGAAAGTCCGCAATGTCAATATGGCGTTTTGGGTATCGATGTGAGCGCGTTTCGAAGCTTACGGTACCGTCCGTGTTCCCTCGACCAACCCACGTACCTTGGATTACCCGATGTCGTCCCCACGCAAGGTAGTTGCCTCCGGGTACTCGGAGAGCTTCGTTGTGTTCACCTTCGACTCGTCCAGTGGCCAGGCTGCCTCTGTGGCCACACACGCTTCGGACAAGAACCTGAGCTTCTCCGCATTTGATAGGGTGAAGGGAAACCTTTACTGCGTGCATGAGGTCAGTGACTACAAGGAGGTGGAAGATGGTCAGAAGATGACGGCACAGTCAGGAGGGGCAGGGGCTGTCTCACGTTGGAAGGTCGACGCGGAAGGAAGAATAACGAGAAAAGAGGTACATTTTTAATAAGTGTAATTTAGTTATTATAATTTAAATGTTTTTGAATAGTAATTTACAGCCACTGTATTTATATGTATATCAGACAGTACATGTCGCAAAGTCCAATGAAAATTGGTGTCGTGTTGGGTTTTAAGCACAAATTTTCCTTAATCATTGTTTTTAAAGAAATACCACCCAGAGCTACTGCAGAATACCCCCCTCTCTAATTCCCCCCCTCCCCCACTGTTGTTTTGGATTCTACTGTTCACATTTTTCTATGAAACAAGGAATGTGCAGTGTTAAAAAAAACTCGATTTGGGGGGGGGGGGGTATTTTCTACAATCTAGCCGAAATACCAAAGTTAACTGAAAAGCATGGCCTGTACTTGTTCACCTGGGTTTTTCAGTTGACATTGAAAAGGATTTCTCTTTGCCTCATTTCATTTTTGGATAGAGGAGACTTGTGATTGGAAAGGACTGTAAGTTTTAATCTACAAGCAAATTTCTGTGATTTCTTAGTGGGCTTAAAATATTCCATGCCCTATTCATTCTCCTACAGAGAATTCATCCTCCACCTTTTGCAAACTTAGGAAGGGTTAATATTCCCAAGCTGACTTGATATCTTAAGCCCCCTAACACAGAGATGCCACTCCCTTGAAGTTCAAAATATGGGAGATTTTTTTGGAGCTAGAACTTTTATTCATAATTGTTGTGGCAACAATTTAAATGTTCACATCACCTTGCAGCATATCTCCTATGTTGCCTGTCAAAATGCTATAATGCGGGAGATTTCTGTAAAATGTGGGAGAGCATGGGATTAAGCAAAACAGTAATGCGTAAGTCTCCCACAAAACACAGAAGAGATGGTATCCCTGCTAACATTGGCTAGTGAAGTGCTCCCCTGCTCTTCAATATCAAAAAGCTGTTGTATTCCATGTGAAAATATAACTTGAATGACTTTAGTTTTATGTTCACAGCATTTGCTTTTCTTAACCCCTGTGCTGGTTTGAACCTTGGCTAGTTCTGCTGGGACCTTGATCATGCGTCTCATACTGTTAGCTATTATATTAATTTTAAGCAAATTTTATGTTCATATTAAATGTCCAGTAGGGAAAACCTGATTTTTTTAAAACCTGCAATGGAAATGGAGTTTGGTTCAAAGGTGGCACTGAATCAGCTTTTTTAACTGGGGTTCGTACCATTTTACAAGATCTATAAAGGCACCAATGAGTACCAAAGGTGTGAGATCTCTGGGGGACTGGGGGCATGCTCCCCTAGGAATTTTTGAAAATTTGAGTCTCTAAAATGGCCATTTCCAGCATTTTGAGACAAATTTCATTCTTGTTTAATACTATTTTTTTGCTCATAAACTTGCTTACATTGTAAAAAAGCTTTAAACAGGGGGGGAGGGGGCACAGGCTCCCCAGGTTGCCCCCTTGGATACGCTATTGCTACACTGATACTTTTATAGGTTTCAGGTTTACTCTTGATTGCATCTTCTTCTATACACATATAAAACGTTTACAGTGGTTCACTCAGCAGAAAATTAACCTGTAGGTGATAAGCTCTAACTTGTTTCTTTTAAACCTTAAACTCTTCTCTATAAGTGTATGTAGTTAAAAGTTATGTTTTGTTGGTTTCTGAATTTTTAAAGACTGAGAAATCAACTATGTTGTGAAAGGAAACAAAGAATTAACTTTGAACATTCAAATATCAGGAGATGTAAAAAATTGAGTGTTCAAAAAATTGGAGGTAAAATAACATTCACTTGTCTGACTGAAGAAAATCCAACTGAAGATAAACAACTTTTCATTTATAAAATTGAGGGTTAAAAAATTAGGAATTTTGGTAATCAAGTATTTGAAAAATCTAGGTCTTCACAATGGCTAAACTAACTGATAGTACTGATCAATATGATATGTTTGCTAGGTGTTTCCCTCTGGTGGCGCTGACCCTGCCCATGTGGCCCTGGATGGCGACAGGGGGCTCCTCTTTGTTACTAACTATGGAGGAGGCAGCTTCAAGGTGTTTGATATAAACTCAGTGGATGGTGCTATTATGGAGAAGCCTGTCTACTTTGAGAAGTTCAAAGATGGAAGTCAAGTGGACAAAGAGAGGCAGGAAGCACCGCACCCCCATGGAACATTCCTATACAAGGATTATGCCTATGTAGTTGACCTGGGAAGTGACAAGATCTACCACTACAAGGTGGCTGCCTCAAAGGTGGTAAAGGCGACTCCAAAAGAGACCTCGGTGGAGGCTGGAAGTGGCCCCAGGCATCTGACGATTGACCAAGTAAGAGGAAGGGCCTATGTTCTCTCAGAGCTCAAGATGCATGTTACAACTTATGATATTGACCAGACATCGGGTTCTCTGAAAAAGCTCCACAACATCTCATTTGACATCCCATTCAAGAGCATTGGAACCAGGCAGTATGGAGCTGGCATCCTGCTCCATCCCAAGGGGTTCCTATACATCAGTAACCGTGGCGATGGTGCACTTGTCCTCTTCAGAATATCAGAAGAGCCACAAGGTTGTCTGTCGCAGGTGGAAGCAGTGCCAACAGGTGGCACCTGGCCGCGCCATTTTGCTATTTCTGAAGATGGTAGGCACATTCTGGCTGCTGATCAGTTTAAGAGCATTGTAAGTGTTTTCTCTGTTGATGAGGCTACTGGAAAACTTACAAAGCGATCAGAATTTGCATGTGGCAATAGTCCTTCAATGCTTGTTTTTCTTTAGCCTTATAGTGTAGTGGAAATAGCTAGTATTTGGTTGAAAAATTATATGCAAAATCAAAAACAGGTTTTTCAGTAAGTGCCAGTGGACAGTGAACTTCTTTGGAATGGGTTATTCACAATTTAAAGTCATAGCAGTGACAACAGCCCCTTTAAATGAAAGTATTTTTTGCTGAAAGTAACGAGAGTCTGCCTGAATCGTGTGATCCAGTCAGTTTTTAGTCAATTTTTAAATTGTTTGTAAGTTGATCACCCTGGACTTTTCAATTTAAACCAGTCAGAACCAGTTCTTTATGGTCGGCAAGAATTGACAAATGGAAAGTGGCCTAAAACTGATGAGCCTTTTTTGAAGTTTTAGTTTATTTTGCTCATAGAGCTGGTCGGGGGGACTAAGTACTAGATAGAAATATACCATGTAGTTAGATACACTATTGACCAATCGTTGCTACTCTGATGCTGAAGCACATATTTAGTGTGCATAGTTCGTATTGACTAAAAGTAAATTATTGTACAACAATATAAAAAGCTAAAACTAGATACAATTTTTATAAACAAAAATTATAGAAGAGTTTTTAAAGAATTGAAAACAGTAAAACTTGCCTTGAACAGGTCGTGCAGTTTTTGGTTGTTGTCACGTATGAAAGTTTGTTAAAACACGTTGGTGTGTGTGTTCCTAACGATGTTTTATGGGCAACAAGTTCCCACATTTTTGTTGTTCTTTGACCGGCGAAACGTAGCGCAACAATGTTGCGTTCGTTTGCAAGGAACCACAACAATTGATGTTGGCCTCGTGAAAACGTCTGTGCATACACATTGCAATCTTTTTCCGGATTACTGAATCGGAATGTATCGCTTCTTTAGACAACTGCCAACAATGTTTGCTGTTGTTGCGTTCGCCGTTGCATGCACCACGCAACAAGTACAGTGCCAACAACTCCGGCATTGTTGGACAAACAATGTTGTATAAACTTGTTGCGGATTCATGTCACACAAGTTAGTAGTGTATGGAAGTTATCTCCAACATTTAAGAAGCATATCCGTTGCTTTCTGTGTAAATTTTTGTACCGCTCTTGTTCACTTGGAAATTTATGAACAGACAGTCTAATTTGTATTACCGTATTTCGTCGAATAAACGCCGCGGCATTTAGTAAACTTTTCATGATTTGAGTGCGGCGTTTAATAGAGGGCAGCGTTTATTCGAGGGCGGCGTTTATTTAAAATGCTGTTTATGTTTTTAAACAATCTACCGTTACTTAACTTTACTTTAAAGAGTAGAAAAAAAGATGCAGTACTTTGTCTGGCTGTACCGATCAAGCCTTACAGTTTTAAAACCACAACATGTTGCGCTTGTTAACGCGTAAGAAATCAGAAAAACTCGAAGTTGCGGATTTTTGTCTGTGCCTTTCAAACTTCAAACTTGCAGGGTGTGGCGTTTATTTGAGGGCAACGTTTATTAATATTTTGGCTCTCGAGGGCGGCGCTTATTCGAGGAAACACAGTTTGCGTTTTCGAGTTTGTTTGCTATAAACATTATTTAGACTTAGCTGTACACAGTGAATTAATTTTTTTACAAAATTCTTAAGTTGAATTTCAGTTATGCCGGTAAAGTTTCGGTCTTCAGGCTTCAATTAAAACAAAACTTTTTCTGTATACCAGTTCTCTCTAGTTCTATTGCTAACTACTGCGACTGGCTTCGTTTTAAGATTTTAAAACGTACATCGGCTCAGTGTTGACCAAAGTTTGTGTGCGAGGCTGGCACAGCTGGTATGCCAACAAGAAGGTCCTGGCGGGTTCATTGAAGTCATTGAACTTAATACAACCTCTCGCAGCACCGTCCGTGGATGGGGACATTTAGCCGTTGGTCTAGTCTCTTGATACTCTATCGTGTAACTTAAAGAACACATCTATCGACAACAGTAGCCGCTGATGCTGTCACCACCTCCTCTGTAAAAGGCGCCTGACCTAGAGGGGATCACGTGTCCTATTGCCTTTGCTTCTGCCGAGTGTTTTACTGAGCAGGCAAATCAAATCAAGTTGTTCTAGAAAGGTGTGTTTCGACAAAAATTTACGGTTTGTATAACGATTAACGTTCGTGTGATTTTAAGTAGGTTCAAGCATTTTTACCACGTTCTTATATAAGCTCTTTTTTATAAGAACGTCTAATTGTGCAGTAATTGAAGTAAAAGCTCAGCCTCGGTTATGTTCTCAGCATTTTCTTAACTACTGGGCATCTTTAGGCCTAGCGTCCCTAACAGGGTGTAAGTTGAGTTTATGACGTCATGCAGCGTTATCACTGAGTTGTAAGACTGAAGTTATTGGTGCTTGTGAGAAATAAATCAGAATTAAAGTTTAATAAGCGGATGAAAGGACTACGCTGCCTCGAGCTCTACCACTGAATAAAGCACGGCTTACAACGCTGAAAACAGTAAGTTAACATACTTTGCATAGATTCGAGAATAAATCAGAGATCTGAAATGACTGATGTAGCTGAAACAAAAAACTCGTTGAATTGTGCCCATCAAAACAGTCGAGTTGCATGCTTTATACTTTAGGCATAAGTTGCAAACACAAAATTTATCTCGTAAATGTTAGAAACTGAAAAAAGAACCTTCATGATTTCTTGATTGGAGTTAGAAGTAGAAGTTTGCTGCTACGCAAGAAAGCCCACTTGTATTATATTATGTAAAAACCAAAACCGCATCCTCAAACCATACTTAACTAGCTATTGTCAAACACCTGCTTCAACGCCAGAAAATATCCGTTAACTTGCACTGTTCAGGTTGGTTTTCTTGGGCCTTAGTTCAATGTGTTAAGCATGATGGCGATTCCGGCTGTGAGGAGTCGAGTACGCGCGCCTTTTTTTAAAAGCACGTTTTGTGATATAAAGGTTGAGGATGAAGAAATCCCGAAACGTAACAATTTACTTAAGAACATGGTAAGAACAATCTGAGGCTTCGGGTACTTGAAGAACATTTATTTTACATCCTGTATTCAGTAGAGACACCTGGTTGTTGAACTATAAAACAAAAGGAAACTTTGGATTTGACAACGAGAGCAAATTCGACCACACGCTCTTATTTTACAAAAATCAGTAAATTTTGGTTGAGGCTCGTTGTTTTTAAAGTTTTGACACAGTTTGAGCCTCAACTGTTTATAAATTGTTCTTAAAACTGCTCTTTTTCTACCTTGTCAAATATGGCACTGTGCGGCGCAGTTTGACTCTCTTTTCTTTACTCGGTGTTTCTAACTGCAGAAAGACATGGAAAGAAACGCTAGATGTAATTACGTGATGTGTTGTGTTTTTCCAAACAAGCAATAACTAGCAATTACATTTGCATCTGAAGCCGAGCTTCAGTTGTTCTTGGCTTGTTCTTAGTTTTTGGGCAAATCCGGCTAAGCCTTCAGTTTTTCTCACAAAACTGTTCTTATAAAAAAACATGTACAAGTATGCCTCTTTGGTAGGACCAAATTCATGACAAGAGCTTGCAAATACGTGGTCCGGTAAAACCTCGTGGCACTTAAATGCAGTCGTCCTTTTTGCTACGAAAACTCGTAAAGATCTCGTAGTCAAAGATTTCGAGTACAAAAGCTTAAAAAGTTTTCGTATAATCGTTTTCCGACTTGTACCCGTTGTCAAACCTACTGGTCTCTAAAGCTAATGCTCGTGTGTAACCGCTTGATGGCCATCCGATCTCCAAATGTAAATACACAAAGGCAACTAGTTGTTGTCAATAATTAAGATGCAGTTACAAATTGTTATATTTCAACTTTGGGTTGGTTTGTCTAAGTGGGAAATAAAAAATTTATTAAGTGTACTCAGTCCTAAAATGATGAGAGCATTTTAAAAATATTTAAGACTGAGGTTCTTCAAAAATTTAAGAATATTCCGCCCCAGCATTAGACGTACTTCAAATAAAGACGCGTAGCTGTTTTCTAGCTGACAGATAAAAACTTGTTGCTTGAATTTTGTCGAGTATTAAATTTCAGCAATTAAGTGAAAAATTATTCCTCTAGTGCTGATTATATACAGCTATCGCAAGGTTGCATTTAATATTAATCAGCTGTGGGATTTGTGATGGTAAAATTAAATTCATTGAAACCTCTGTAATTACACTCAAAAATTTGTTATGGTAAGGATTACCGCGCACACTTGAGTCAAATCCAAGAGGGTCCATCCCCCTCCCCGCCTCCGGACTGACCCTCGGGCGTTTGACATTTTTTGGGTTATTTTTGGTGAAAATTCCCAAATATGAGGGTCCTGGCTCTTGTCAAAAAGGCGTCGGTAGGAACTCTTGTTTTCTTCTACTGGTATTTTATTATATCAAAAACTACTTCATCAGTTCATGGTATTGGGTATCTTAAATACACGCATTTTTTTTACAAGAACACCAAGGCTGAGATTGGCCCAAAAATTAAGAACAAGCTAAGAACAACCACCAGGCTGAAACTTTGATCAGA
>JAOBRG010374712.1:0-11561 GCA_027574985.1 Umimayanthus nakama
AAAAACTGTTTTATCTGCGTGGGCGAGTACGCTGAATAAATGGGTTTGATCAACAAAAGTTGAAATGGTATGTTTTTTGCCTGTGGGATATGTTGTTTAGCTGACGTTTCGAGCGTTAGCCCTTCGTCGGAGCAGTTAAGTTTACGTTATCTCTTAAAAATGGAAAAAAAAACTAAATAGGAGAAAGAACTAGAAGCGCTGGTAATACTAACCTTTGATAACATAAAGACCACTAACAGGACGTACGTTGGCATAGCGTACATGAGAACGAGTTTGTCGGCGTCGTTTATCCCGTCCATTAGACACCAGCCTTTTCCAACCTTGATTCCGATAACAAAAATGTATAAATAAGACTTAATGATAAATGTAATAATGATAACAATAAACAAAATAGTAATAACAATATAATTACCACCAACAACAACAACAACAAATTTTATTTTTACACATCCTCCTATAACAAAGTATACATTATTAAACTTGTAACACTGTACTTCATTTTCCAAAGGCAAAGCTAAAAACAAGACAATTTGGTTACTGAAATATAGTTTACAGATACCCAGAGCCTAAATAAACAGTTAGGTTTTCCATATAGACGCCGGACTTATAGCGTTTACATTAAAAAAAACCGTTATAATTCCAACATTTTTTTTCCTTTTTCATTATTTTGTTTTAAGCATATCAAAAATTAATTACTATGACTGAAACCTTTGCTGTAGATTTTAATAAAAAATAAATTACTATGACTGAAACCTTTGCTGTAGATTTTAATAAAAAATAAAAAAAACTCAAAGATGGGAGCCAAGATGGCGGACGTGTCCATCGTCAGACGACTAATGCTATAGCGTACTTCCTAACCTTGGGCTTTCCTTTGTCTAAAGCCTGTCCAATACTCGTCCGAAAAACTTGGTTTTTGTGCCCTGAGTGAGACTCGAACCCGCGTCTCCCTGGTTGCTAGTTTACGAGGTGTATATGAATAGCGGTGAATTTTCTCCCGGGGACCCAATATTTTTCTTCATTCGAGTTTGTCGTTTTTTCAACAAACCAGTGTTGTATTGGCTCTGTAGAAAAGAAAACCCCAGCTTATGAAGTATCATTAATATTGACAGCAACTTTGTCAACTCAGAAACAAAAAATGCTACAGCAACAAGTCTAAGTTAACACTTGATTATTGTCTTATTATTGATTATTATTATTATTATTATTATTATTATTGTTATTATTATTATTATTATTATTATTATTATTATTATTATTATTATTATCATTACAAATGATCAAATAGATGAAAATACGTATCAATTTTTACAATGCATTCAGATAACTAGTATCAACACCTCAGTTGAATCTAAAAACCTGAATCTTTTTACAAACAATTGCTTGAAGGACTCCGTGTTGACATTAAGGAATAATTGTTACTAAGAGAGTGCTATTAGCCTGTTACTATTACTGTCACGCGTTATGAATAACATAAAATTGTTTCCTTACCTAAAACAAAAAAAACTTGATTATTGTCATGGGAAGCAATTGCAAAACCAAGCTGCTTGCATACTAAATGGTCAGCTTTATCTGCAACCGTTTCGAAAATCTTGAGCGCTGTTCGACTAAATGTCTCCCGTAAAAAGTTTTTGTTTATTTAAAAGGCCTGAACGTTTGAGGGTAAACGGTAACAGTGACAACGAAAAATAATAACATTAATACTCTCGAAATGACATTTGTGCCATTATTACTGTCAGACTAGCAGCACCCACCATTTGCATCACACTGATTTCCCTCAAAGGTCTGAATATTTGAGGGTTAACCTTAATAATAACAACAACATGCAATAATTATAACTATAATAATAATAATAATAACAATAATAATAACAATAATAATAATAATAAAGATGATGATGATAATAATAATAATAATAATAAAAACAATAATAATAAGAATAAAAACAATTATAATGATAATGATAATAACAATGATAAAGGTAATGATAATGATAATAACAATAGTATTCTCGAAGTGACAATCGTCTCATGACTGTTACACATGCACCACCCTCAGTTAATATCATCAACGTGATATTGGTGTCACCATCTCGTCTGTCATCGATATCCCAGCATCACTCTGTCACTGTCACAACGTGTCAGTTGTCATCAATGTCACAATGGTGTCACCATCACCCTAACACAACCAATACTTCATTCTACTGCTGTCGTTTGTCAGATTCTCGCTAGGTGTTCTTCATTTGTTGTTCTTTGTTTCGCATTCAACAATGCCAAAAGTTCCAAAGGATGAAAGATTTTGTTATCTGTGTGTGACCGGACAAAGATAGAAGACGAAAACTACTTTCTTTTTTAATGTCTTACATATGAAAACTTGAGAAGAAAATTAGTTAAAAGTTATAATACCTAAATTGAAAGCTTTTTGAACGACTCTGAGCTCTAAATTTGATGGTTGTAGTTGTAGATATTGTTATACGTTTGTTCAAGCTTAATACACGTAGCTTTAGCAATTTCTGTTAAAAGAACATGCCAATAAAGCTTATATTTACTTGACTCATTGGATAACAGCCCAACCAACCTTTATCTGCATATTGGCCGCACCGATGACAAAATTCATAAACGGATCAAATTTGAATCCTTCGATAACTAACAGCGTTATAACCTGAAAAACAAGTTGAGAAACAAGTCTTGATGCACAGAAAAAATTTGACGGATATCTTTATCAAGGGTTCGAAATTGATTAGTAATGAACTGAGTTTTGTGCTGGGTCTGACAGAGAGTGATAAATGCGGAGTGAAAGGGGTAACCAAATCTGTCGATCTTTGTCGCATCTGTTGATATAGATGAATAACGGAGTGAGAACACGAGTTTTAAGAGCGTTTTCATTGAGGATATGAGTTATAGTGTGGACGGGCGAATAACGATACGAAACGATAAGTGGGTACGCGAATCTTTTTAAAAACGAAGGAAAAGAATACAATTTTCGTTTGAAAATGGTGTAGTGCGAAAGGGGTCTGACTAAAAGTAAAAGAAACGCATTATCCCACCTCACCCGAATACTGATAAAAGTAGAGAGGGGGGATTTGTTAAAACACTCCCCCCCCCTTAAATTTTTGCCCCTTGACAAACTACCAAACGCTTTTGCGGAACTGTTCCTCGATAATAAAAACATATTTTGACACTAATTAAGTGACGTCAGCTTTGATGACGTCATTATAATAACTGACCGAAATTAGAGTTTGCTGTCAAACTTTCTAATTACAGAATGAAATCGTAGTTGTTCATATTTGTTCATATTTTTCTACTTATTTCGTAGTTTTGGCATTTGAAATGTCGTTTTTAGCTACTTCCAGTAGTATTTCTTAACTTTTAGCAAAATCTCAAAAATAAGTATCCAAGCTTGGATTTTTGTATTTGTTACTATGGCAACAGCGGCTAATTAAGTGGTGATTGTTACTATGCAGATTACTTAGTGTGTCATACACTAATTGCATGCCAGAGAGCATGTGCATGTTTTTAACGGTTTCAAAATTCTTGTCTGTATATGCGTGGCAAAATAGCCTGCCTGTTTTAAGGATTAAGAAAACTGCTCCCTCCCCAACCCACCCCCATCGAAACAAACCTGATATGAGTAGAGCCACGCATTCAGATAACCCGTGAAGACATCAAGGTTAATTGACATAATCAGCATCACCAGTCCCAGCAAGATGGCCGCATACAATATGACCCACAGGAGGCCCCAATTTGTGCAGGGACCACATTCCTCACTACCAATGAACACGGTCCAGTTCTTCTTGCAGCTCCCGCAGATAAAGCTGTCCCCATCTCTATCTTTGTTGCACATCTCGCCTTGCTTGTACAAGCAGTATGTGCCCTTATTGCATCGGCAATACCCAGTGGGGCAATAATGTGTTATGAAAACGCCATCGCTCCTTCCGGCCCAGTAATTGTTTTTGATAAAGACTTGCCCTTTCCCTACATCACAGTGAGAAATCCCTAGAGAGGCACCCGAATCGTCATTAGCTTATAGAGATCAACAAGACTACCCCGTTTAAAGTATGGAGTAGGTCTATTGTCTCTTATCGTGAACGTTCGACAAAGCAACCCTTTTGTATTTGTTTGACTATTGTTTAAGGTGTCGGTTATTGTTGTCGTTATTGTTCGGTTAGCCAATCAGAAAGCCACCTCCAGCAACTGGTTGACCGCCAATTTAGACTTTGTCAACAACAAAACCAAAACAGTACAAATGAAACCAAGAATGTGTTTACAGGAGTTTCATGACTCCGGTACGAGAAAAAACCCCATTCCTCGTCTACGTAATCGCTCTTATTAAGCAGTTAAACTACGGGAAAAACAAAATTAACTGATCCAGAACAAGAGTCAGTTGATAAGATCAAACGAATTTCCCCCATTTGCCTAATTTCTGCACTAAAATGAGCTCGTACCCCACTACTCATGCAAATATACTCGTACAAATATACCGGGATAAACTCATTCCTGGATTTAACAGATACTACTTAAATGGACTTTTAATGTTTTGTTGTGGTCCTAGTCATGATCGTAACTGTGATTATGACAGTAGTCGTAGTTGTGGTCGTTCTCGTAAGCGGGAGTGATCGTGGCTTTGTCAGCGGTCACGGTCGTAATCCGGGTCGTTGTTCTGGCTGTGGTTATGATTGTGGCAATGTCGTGGCTTTCATTGTTGTCGTGGTCATGATCGTAGTAGTGATTGCATCGTGGTAATAGTCGTGATCATCATCATGGTCGTGGCACGATGGTCGACTTGGTCATCGTTGTGATCGTGCGATCGTGATCTTGGCCGTTAGCGTGATCGTGGTCGTAGTAGTGGTTGTGTTTGTGATCGAGTTCGTGTTCAGTTCTTGGCTGTAGTTATGGTCGTGGTCTCGGTAGTAGTATTAATCATTGTTGTGGTCGCGATTGTGATCGTGGCCGTCGGCGTGATCGTGGTCGTAGTCGTGGTTGTGGTCGTAGTCGGGGCCGTGGTCATGCTCAGCTCATGGTCATAGTCCTGGTCGTGGTCTTGGTAGTAAATTGATTGCGGTCGTGGTAGTGATCGTGGATGTAGTCGTGTTCATGGTCGTGAGTATACTCATAGTGTGATTTTTTATTAGGATTGCTATATTTGTTGGTTTATTCCTTATTTTATTATTATTATTATTATTATAAATATTATTATTATTATTATTATTATTATTAATATCCAGCTAATCTGAGCCTGTGACGTCATCTGCAAAACTGTGTATCATTAAACCTACACTTAAAGCAGAACTTTGGGCTAAGGAGTCAAATTTAAGGAACTTCTGTAAAGAAGATTAAGTCTCTTAAACACTGAAGAATCAATCACTAAATGCATAAGTTTTATTTGTGCCTGGTCTCGCGTCCCTGATTGGCTAATTCCAGGGACTGAGATCAACTGGATTATTATTATTATCATTATTATTATCATTATTATTATTACTATTATTATTATTATTATTATTATTATTATTATTATTATTATTATTATTATTATTATTATAAAACATCATTATAAGCAAAAAATAAACAAAATGGAGCAGAGAGGATCATCAACCTGTATCGTTCAGTTCACAAACACATTTCCTTCCACTTTGTTTAAGCCCGTCCTTGCATCTTTGAATAACCAATTTGTCAATGTGTTGCCGAACAACCTGCTCTCCCATGGTACTCAAAGTAATATTAAATTCATCCTCTTCGAAGCCTGTCAGCTGTAACGACGAAAGCTTGTCATTTTGTACGAGATATATACCCCCGGTTGTCAAGACAACGCTGTTGCTACGGACTTCGACCGACACTTGCCCAAACACGTGGTTTCCCTTCTCGTCCACGAGAACAGTTGTCGCTTCAAAATTTTCCGAAGGTGGTTTTTTCCAGTCCTTGCGCACAAACTGAATATCAATTGGATCAGTTCTAATCTCGTCCTTAGCTGTCGTTCTGTTACCATTTTTGTCGAAAAACTTGACAGTTTTCCATTCAAAGGCGCTGTTTGTTTTTCTCGTCTCGCCTGTTCGGCGGCATTTCTTTAAAGTGGTGGCATATATGGAGTTTCCTGAGCCCTCGTTGCCGACCGTATTTCTTTTGAAGACAATGCTGGTATTCCATGTGTCGTAATCTGCGTCCCATTTTTCGTAGGCCATGAAACACGGACTGGCAATGAAACCAGTGGATTTAAAACAGACAAACGGTGGCCCAGGAGCACCATAATATATAGCTCCCCCCTTTTCCTCAGCAAAATTGTCATGAAATTCCAGCACGGACTTGCTATGAAAGAAAAGCCTTGACTTGCCATATATGGCCATCGCTCCCCCGCGAATACCTGTATTACCTCTAAATAACACAACATCGCTTATCTGTACTGTGGCAGAGTCTAAGACCAAGGACGTATAGCAGTTACTCTCAATAGAAGTTCTTCCTGTCAGTATAATTGGAACTTCTATCGTATAAATCGCGCCCTGCCCGACAATAATACTGTGTTCGTCAAGGGAAACTTTGTTTTCTGTCACTGAACAGTTGCTAAGCTCAAGATGGAAAGGCGCGCGTGGTCCGATCTCATCTTCATTGGTGTTGAACAAAAATGCACCAATAGCTGAGCCCACGTTTGCGGTGTTACCACTCCAGTGACATGCGCTAAACACCATCTTTCTATGAAAATCTTCGCGTACGAATCCTTTTTCGCCGGGCCACACTGGCCGAGTCGTACCATAAATGGACACACCACCACCCCAAGTGGCCGAATTACCAATAAACCAACACTTTGTGAAGTGGAAGTGATTTGGAATGATGCCAGGGGGGTCATAAGTACGATCTAAGTACTGGCCCATACGCGCTCCTCCCCCCGCAAAATGTGCCTGATTTTGCTCAAAAGTCACGTTTGTCAGTACAAAGGTGTTATTCTGTCCACGATGTTGAACCTCTAACTGCAGCCCCCCACCCCACTGCGCTTGGTTTCGAAGGAAACTACTATGTTCAATCACGAACGTGTTATGGCTTCCATTTCCTCTGATATAGATGGCCAGACCCCCTCCCCGACTGAAGGGTAAAGCTGGAGTATCAATGGTTGCGTTCAGTTCCGGTTCCGGGGCCTCATTTCCGATGAAATTACAATTGCTGAAAACATATGAATGGTTGTTTACGTATCGGGAATGATCCGCTTCAGAAAGTTCGATAGGATTGATATTTGCCAAACCAAGCCCAATGTAAACTCCACCTCCAGCAACCGCAAAATCCAAAGCTTTTGCACTTGTCAAAGATGCACTAGTTGAACTATTGGAAACTGGTTTATTAAATGTGAAGAGGCACTCGCGAAAGGTCGCTGTTCCGACGTTGTACATATTGACAGCAACTCCTGGTGTTCCATTGACGTGAACTCTGGTCATCGTAATATTCCTGCAGTAATTAAAATACAGAGCCGTAACAAAAAACGCGTGTTTGTGTTCTCTAAACTGCGGCTCAGGGATTGTGCTTTTATGCCAGCCCCCACACTGGCAATACTTGATGTTCTCAAAGATGAGATCGTTGCTCAGAACGAAAGACAAGCTAACATTCGGGTAACACGTTACCACGACATTCGGATTCGCGCTCAAATTTTCACCTTTCAGAGCAAAATCTTGAACTCGGGAAAAGTTGACACTTGACTTGAGATAGTAGTGTCCAGGTTGAACTAAGATCAATGTTGAGTTGGGTCCGTTATCCAGAGCAAGTTCAAACGCTTTATCGAGCGTCCGACACGATAAACTGGGTTTCACCTGACACAAAGTGTCGTTTCCATTTGGAGAAACAGAGATTGTGTGCTTCCAATTCCACCCATTTGCTTCAGTTAGTTTTTGAAGTATTAATATCGAAAGCAAGAAATTATTTAAAACAAGACTTTTAAAGATACGCAAAGACATAAGATGTGTAAATGCCACCATGTTATGATCGAAAGACTTACAAGCGGGCAGCACCTAACAGTTTTGGTAGTTCACTTCGCTTGTAGCACTTAAGTCTGTACCGAAAGTACCCGTGACAGTCATGCAACTCCAGTTTAATTCCAGGAAAAGACATGATAGTGATCATCGGTTCTAAGAAACTGAAGTTGAACGATACTGACTTTATGCCCGGAGGCAAGGTGCATTAAGTGAGTTTTCCGGCGACACTTTAGTAAGAACCAATAATGATAAAACAAAGTTCTTCTATTCACCGAACCATTGAGAATGTTGATCACACACAGCAGCAGACATCAATAAAGATGCCATTCAACCCTATAAAGACAAGAGATGAGCAATCGGATGCAATATACTCAGTATAATAAGACAAGACAGGTTGCGTTCTCAGGTTCTGGCCACATCACTTTTTTTGCGGTGGGGGGGGAGGGGGGTTGTTTTCGGTTGACATGAGTTTCTTTCAGAGATCGAACGTTTCAAAACGATTTTTTCTTTCTCATCCGTTTGCAAAACTGGTACATTTGATGGTGCAGGAGACTATAGTTTTCTTTTAATTATGTTTATATTTCGTCGAAAAACCGTTGGGGACTTTTCTAACTCCCCCCCACCCCCCACCCCCTCCCTTCGATGTCCTCTCCACCTGAAGAGTCGACACCTTGTATCGAACACTATTATATGGCTGAATGATTTTGCGCGCTGCGATTGGTCAATTCTAGGTCCATGGATCTTCGTTTTTTCCTTCCTGTTTTCATGGCCCTCGCGCTTCGCGCTTGGGCCATAAAAGGAAGGAAAAAACTCGGTCCATAACTTGCCGTACGGACCTCACACTCGGCTAATGAGAGGTATGTAGCCCATCGGTGTAAGTTCCAGTAATACTCCCAGTTACTTGGATGAGCATTTTCACGTGCAATTTTTTGTTTGGTCTACTCCTGAAGTGGAGTAATCATCAAGAGTAGAACGGGAAATGAGAATAAAAACACCGCACGGAATCTCAACATGTTGCATGTGGCCAAATATTTTCCGTCATGTGCCAATCAATTCCAGCCACAAACCCGGGCATTTGATGCACGATAAATCCCGGCATTTGGCAGTTAATAGTATTCCCCCCGGCATTTGCAAACAACCCAAAAACTTGTTTCGTAGCAGTCTGTCGTCATTTCCGACGGTACTCAGAGTCGAGGGTTTCAAGCAATCAAGCACTGTAATTTTGGAGTAGGTGAAGAGCATTTATCGACTATAAAAGACTTTTAAAAGCAATAAAATCACTTGCTTTGTCTTTTTCAGTCGGAGTGGCTTGTTTCATGACCTGCTTCATGCAGTTAATTCTACTGAGCTGAAATAGTTGTGTTTATTAAAAGTGACAACTAAAACTTTTGTGTATTGATCAGTTGGACGTGGAGGACCGAACTTTGATCATCAAAGTGGGAACGGGGGTCGGGACATTTACCAATAAAAGTTACCCGCGTGACCAGGCAGTTGAATATTCTTTTTTTCAAGTGCCCGGGGGATGCTCGGGGGTTTTCCCGGAGGGGATGCTCGCGGCTTTAATTGACTCGCACATTAAAACATCTTTTGACGTAAATTAGTTGCAAGGATTAACGAAGTGGTAAAGTTCTCTTTTTCAAAACACTGAGGCCCCCGGCCTGGTCGAGGATGGAATTTTTGGTTGACCTCATTCAGTTTTCCATCCTTCTGGGGTCGGGAAAATGAGTACCAGCATACATGGACCGCTTTGTAAACTTGCTCTCCGTCCGCTGGGGGTAAACTGATCATTGTAAAGTACCTTTGAGCATCCTCATTTAGAAAAGGCGTTATATAAATACAACACTTTACCTTAAATTTTGCACGACTGATGGCTAAACTTTGCGTAAAGTGTAGGTCTGTTTGCACGTTATCCTAGTTTTTTTTTCTGTTATTTGTTGCAGTTACAAGGAAATTATAAATTTCAATATTTGAAGCCGGTGACGTGTTGAGCCTTGGATAAGTCAGAATGTTGCAACAACTATAACTGGAATACGGGTGATGGAAGGGGGAGGGGGGTGGGGGGTACTCTCGTATATAAGCTATACAAGAGCGTACCGTCCTTCGGAGTATAGTTGTCGACTGTCCGCTCAGAAACAAGGTCTTAAATTCAAAGATTTTCAAAGATTGCTTATAAAAAGGGTCTAAAAAGTATGCATTTTGACAAAAAATGAGTGGAAATTGACCTGAAAATCATAAACAGTTTCCATGATTTTCACGAACTTTTTATCATAAAAAGGATCAGGGATTCGAGGTCTAGGCGGCACCCTTTTACTCAAACTTAAGGTTACCGTTCACCTTGAGCGGTGTTTTCAGTTTTCCATATGTAACTCCGTTATTACGCATCGGACACCCACAAACCTATCTATCAATGGAAAGCTTATAAAATTATCTATGTGATTGTGAAAACATTGTTTAAAAATTTTGGTTTATAAAATAATGCGAGCATCATAACTCGAACTGTTTATTTCATTTCTAGGCGTCAATGCAGCAGTTCCAGTTTCAACCACTTTTAGTTTGTTTGTGAGATTTAGCACAGTTTTTACTCTAATTCCTCCCTGGCGATTTTTGATTGAAGTCGTATTTATTTTTCTGCAGGAATTTAAAGAAAATTCCCCATTTGCAACATACAAAACTACACTGTTTCAGTCATAAAGAACAATTGAAGCAGAATTTCAAAATCGCCAGGACGGTTTTCGTCTTCGGCTACTACTTTAATCAACTTGCCAAATTTGACGGCGTGACACTAGAAATTGAGGGAGCATTGATCCTTCACATTCTCGTAGTTTGAGCCAAAACTTGTCTCGAGAAATTCACTTCTAAAGTAAACCGCGCGTCATACAATTTTACTTCCGGTGAAAACTTTCGCTCATCGTATCTCTCAAACTATTAGACGTATTGAAAAACCTTTTTTTTTTTACTAGAAGTTCATTTCATGTATACAGCTATTTCAAAAAAAGGTTGTCATAGTCAATAGTCGATACTGGAACCGAAAGGAACTTTGGGTACAGCCATAATGAGTGATAAAGCACCCGTGAAGGTTGTTACTGTGTGGCCGTGACATTATGATGAATCAGCAATCGATATTTTGAAGTTTAATCAGCTATGACAGTAGTAAATTATTTGTGCTGCTTGAACTCCACAGTTCCTTTCGGTTCCAGCATCGATTATTTGCTATGACAACCTTTTTTGAAATAGCTGTATTCATAATCTGGGAAAATCTCAATTTCGAAGTTTTGATCCGTTCCAACATGAACGGTAACCTTAAGTCGAGTAGCCATCTCCCGGGAACTGGAAGCAGGTTTACGGGATTGCAACGGAAAGCAAGTTATCAAGTGCTTTTTCAATGTAAGAAATGCATCGACTTTTAGGTTCATTTGTTCAGGATTATTTTTGTCCCTGCTTAAGCATTTTTCTTGATTGAATCCCCGCAATTTATTTTGCGAGAGACCGGCACAAGTTTAGAGGATAAAAAAGGCTTATTTGCAAATATTTCTTCGTTGTTACTGCTGGAGTCAGTACCACAACTGGAGCATCTCTTCTGTGCATCTCCGCCTTAACCCTTCCCCTCCAACCTCCCCCC
>JAOBRG010374723.1:0-11560 GCA_027574985.1 Umimayanthus nakama
TCTGAGAACTCGTGCGTTCCATTTAAGAACTGACTGGTTGGACCGGCCAGGCCGGATAAATGGAAAGCGACCTAAGAGTACACACACATACAATAACATCCTTGTTATCCTTCTATAGACCAAGTCACTACTCGGAAGTTAGTTAATTCAAACCAGAGTAGCTCAACCTTTATATAATAATTATGTCTTAATGACACGCAGTACCAGGAGCGCTAGTGGCAATGGCTTTAAAAAGGTGCGAAGCAACAAAAACTGTTACCGATCGCCATTTCTTCCCGAACCATTCCCGAAGGGAACAATTTGCCAGTTGAAATTGGAAATGCTCCATCTCTGGACAGTTTTAAAAACTCATTAAAAGAACAAACTAACATCAAAGGTCTTGTCAAATCTAGTCACTATTACTTATAAACAGACTGCTGACATCCCTGTTTATAATAACCAGTTCTTGGTGCTCAGCACAGTAAAATTCAGATTCAGATCTAAAACTAGGCAATCAGGTTTTTACAACTTTGTTGAGGCACTTTGGTGTAGTAATTAAAACTCTTTCAATTCTTTTATACTACACCTATAGCTTGTATGAATTATTATGAGCAAAACAATAAACTCAAGCGTGAAAATAGATAAGCTGTGACAAAATCTAACTAAACTTTGTACCTATTCTTGTAACTTAGAATCTAAACAGTATGTTGTATTAAGTACTTAACCTTTCTCCTCGTCTCCTGAAATATCAGAAATGGAAATGTGAGATGTGGCAATACAGTCGTCTTTAGAGAACCGATCCCTGGAGAAGGTAAACTTGGTATTAACCTAAAATGTGCGTGTTCACATAAAAATAGCCCATTTCCAAATTTCGCTCCACTGCCGACAAACAAAAACATCGAGTCGAGGCTAAGTGCTCAAAAATACAACAAATGTATGAAAAGTGAGCACCTAGCCTCGACTTGAAGGTTTTGTTTGTGAGTAGTGGAGTGTAATTAGGAAATAGGCTGTTGTGTTGTGTTAAGTTGTATAGTCTTAATACTGTGTTATCATGATTATATATATTTTAAAAACTGACAGTTTAAAGGAATGTATCGGAATTTGGCGTTGGTACCCTCCTAGCCCCGATCCCATACTTACCTCTGTCAATACCATTTTTTGGGGGTATTTTTCTTTAAACCTCCTAGCTCCTCAGTGTTGCAACTTTAATAAGAAATCCCAAAATTTTCCGCACTTACTAGTTTTCACCTGCTCTTCCGACTCCTGACGCATACAGAGTGCTAACTTCAGGTTTTCAATTGCGTCAAGAAGTGTGAAAAGGTTCTATACACCCAGCAGAGCAGCCACGAAATCATGGTGAACTGAGTCTTACAATGCTAGTTTCAATAATAATTAGCAATGCAATTCAGCTGACCAACATGCTTCAAATCTACGGTATTACACCTATACAGTTCCGTTCTTTTTCAGAAAGCAGTACAAAAATAAAAAAAATGAGTAGTATTAAAATATTTATACGGACCGAGAACAAGATGAGACAAGGTTATAATAATATGAAGTTGATTGGAGGATATATTCGTTTATGAAGTTTTTAATACCTCGGCAATCATACTCACGGACAGTGTCCTACAACTTTTAATTTATTTACCATCCGGTCTAAGTTCAGTTTTTACAAAAACCAAATAAAATAGAGATTCGTGTACACCTGGCATATTGAAACTTTTAAAACAGCATATGCTTTCCTAATAAGCTGGTAAGAGCAGAACTAAATGAATCAAAGAAAAATAATTGTTCATTAATGGGACACGCGTACGTTTACGGCTCAATTAACGATAAACCAGTCAGATTAGATTAATTTTATGTTGCGGAGTACAAAACTCTTTTTTTGGAAAGTAATGTGCACTTAATCCGGCTCAAACCAACCAAGAGTCAGATTACTTAAACGTGAAGAACGAACCAAAATGTTTTATTAAAATCTTCCACAAAGTAACCACGACCTAAACCGAACTTTATCTCATGCTTCGTATGTCAAATAAGAACCATGCAGCGGATTGGTTGGAGTTCAAGTCAGTTCTTTTGGACTTGGAAGAGGTCGTGATGAGATCATGAGTAAGCGCTAGGAATGGTTTACAGATAAGAACACAAGTTGTATGAGCCATCTTAACTATACATACCAGTCAAACAGCTGTATCTTCAAGTCCTCACACATGGATGGGAACTATGAACATGAAAACAATTGAAGGTAACTTCTAAAGGCAAATTGGCGCTTCAGTACTTTGAGACAAATATTCAACACCACCAAGCAAAACAAACAGGACAAAGTTACTCTATCTTCCTTTCCCTGTTGAAAAAAAGAATCATGTTTGCTAATTCACAAAACAAAATACGGGTTAAAATAGACAGCCTTTTAACGGATAAAGAAATTAAATCTGTGCTGAATTTTAAAAACAACGAACTTTTTGCGGTTACAGTTACCTCAACTGGAACACTCAAGACTTGTTTGAACTCTGGCTCCTCGGTCTTGTAATGAATGCTGGATTTGCTCTACAAACACAAACACAAAAACATTGTTATCACTTATTATCCAAATTAAATGAGACTTACTATGACTGTATATCACGACACAAACAAGTAAGGTTGGCTAAGTCATTGTCGGTACGGCACACGAGAATTAAAGCTGGTATCTGTGTTTCATTTCGGCAGGTGATGCACCTTTAGCCTTAAAAACAAGAAGAAAGAGCTTGGAAGCGTGTTTAATTTTGCTACTAACGTTGTTTTTAGACCAGCGGTTTAAAGTTAGTATATTGATCTTATTTACTTGGAAGGTTTAATTCCTAACTCCTCCAGTTTCACACTAGTTGACTGCATCAGCTTTATAGCGTAACTCGCACTGCAATTGTTTTTACCTCTTTTCCTGAGAAACTGAATGTGACATATGGGTCACATAGCTTCTGACCTTCCTGTGTACAAAAAATAACAAGATAAAAGTCTTTTCAGCATTTTTTCTCCTGCAGGGTGGTCTTTAAAATTAATTTTCTTGCTGCATATCTATGTTGTGATTGTATGAAGTCTCTGCATCTTTAGGAAATCTTATTATACCAATATTGCATTACCCTTTCCCCCCTCTCTTATATACTTTTTTCCTTCAAATTATATTGGTGGACGCCAAGTATAATTGGCTAAAGCACAAGTTTTGCATTGGAAGTAATATATCTCAGCAATTTAGGGAGTGCCTTTTTTTACTCATTTTTATCTCAGATAGTTTGTTGAAGCTTTTATTGTGAAGAACTCAAAATTAGCGTTGTCTATCTAGACAGGTGATTGAAGTAGCCGTAATGATAGCTGTGACATTCTGCTCAATTAATTTTGTAAAGAAAATATGGTCATGTTTTGGGGTTTCTTAAGTTTACATGATGTATTTTTATAGTTTTGTTTCTACTGCAGTTTGTGAAGAACATCATCTGTTTTAAAAGAATGACTCACCTTTTTTAGTCCAAAAAACCTCTTGATACCTTCAAAAGCGGCAGTGTCCACTAAAAGGATTTAAGGTCCCAAAGTTAAAACAAATGGATAAAAATAGGGTTTTACATTTTTCGAGTCATATAATTAAGTCTACGAAATTTTCCCCTGTAAACCAAACCTCCTATACACGTTATGCACGCAGTTGATATGGAAACAGTAACTCGAATATTTTAAATATTTAAAAATATGAAATGTAACTCACTTTGCGGCAGATCTTTAGCGCAAAAGAGCTTGAGCGAGAGCAGAGCCGGCTGAAGGGTGACTCCAGACTGGCGCAGAAGGTTCCTGGTAAAACGAAAAGAAGATAAACGAAAGTTTAGAGAGAGTTCGAAAAATTAACATCCTAGAGAAAAAGAGAGGGTCAAAACAAACTACATCCCAGAGAAAGAGAGAGGGTTGGAACAGTAAACATCCCAGGGAAAGAGAGGGGTTGTGACAAATAACATCCTAGGGAAAGAGAGAGGATTGGAACTAATAACATCCTAGGGAAAGAGAAGGTTTGGTACAAATAACATCCTAGAAAAAGAGAGAGGGTCGGAACTAATAACATCCTAGGGAAAGAGAGAGAGTTGAAACAGATAATATCCTAAGGAAAGAGACAAGATTGGAACATATAACATCTTAGGAAAAGAGATAGGTTAGGAACAAATATTTTCCGAGAAAAAGACAGACGTTCGGAACTAATGACACCCTAGGGAAAGAAAGAAGATTTGAACAAATAACATCCTAGGGAAAGATAGAGGGTCGGAACTAATAACATCCTAATGAAAGAGAGAGGGTTAAAACAAATAACATCCTAGGGAAAGAGAGAGGGTCGGATTTAATAACATCCCAGGAATAGAGAGAGGGCTGGAACAAATAACATCCTGGGGAAAGAGGAAAAGGGGTCCATGGAACAAATAAAGTCCTAAACAAGAGAGATAGTTGGAAAAATAACATCCTAAGGAAAGAGAACAAACCAAATCTTTAGAGAGTTGATCGGAATTAATAACATCCCAGGAAAATTGTTACACTTTGTTGATGCTAAATAGTATAGGGCTGCAAAAGAGAATGCAAAGCACGGAACGTTCTTTGGGAGTTCTCTTTTTCAAAGTTTATACCTCAAAGTCTTTAAAAGTGGAATGTATGTCATTTTGAATCGTTTAAGTGTGTAAGTGACAAATTTAGAGTTCAATTAAGCCTTGCTGTCGGGGTGTTTTACGGGTCAACCAATTTTGAAACGTTTTTGAAAGCTAGTGATTACCATTTTTTCATTTCTTTACTGGCTGGGTCGCTGGTAGATGGGTAGACGGATAGATGGATTAATTGATAAGTAAGTAAGTGAAACACGACTGGTCCAAAATTAGTTTTTGATGTGTTTGCTCTTAAGATTTAAGTATCCTTCGCACTAGGCAAACAGACACTTACTTTTCTATATCATCAGCAGCGTCTGTACCTGCGAGTTCTGCAACAGGCTTTGAGAAAAACACAGTAACTTTAAAATAACACAACTTACATATTTTTGTAAGTTTTAACGTTTTTTAATTTGTATGCTGTCCCGGGTTAGTTTTGTTTTTTAAAGAAAATAGCGTATATCTGGAAAGTGTGTGTCACCGATTAAAACGAGGACACCAGTACTTATTAAATGCGTTTGATGAGACATTTGTGTTTGCGTTCGTTTCTTAGATTGCAGAAACAACGAACGAACTCATAAATTTGTAAGAACGTATCGTTTTTTTTCTTTATCAGCTGTGAAGGGTTAACTGAGAATATTTTTAGGCAGTAAAGTTGAATTAAGAAATTAGTCAGAGTTAATCCATTTCTGCAACACACACACACATGTGTTGTAGAGTTATTCAAACCTATCTGCTATTAAAAACTCACCGGGGGTTCGTCTCCAGGCCCCAGCACAATCATGGTTATCTTCAAATAACCCTGGGTGAACAAAGATGATAAATGCAAGTAATGAATTTGCAGCAAAAGAACGATGTTCTAATACGAGACAAATGGACAACGTTCAGTTCATTTAGGAACTGTTATTACTTATTACTTCAAGAAAATGTATTATATGTTTTGAACACTGGGTGAACTGAACTGGAAGAAGAAAAGAAAGGAAATTTGGATCAGAAAAGAAATTCGATAGGTTAACGTAAGCATAACATTTCTCATTGTATAAAACAATCCTACATCAGTACATGTATATGGATCTGTACTGATCTGTTTCTGCTTCTGACACTCTGTGTTAGGTCTGTGTATTTTCCACACATTTAAACATTTAAAAAACAGGCAGACAAACAAACTGAAATATTAGAGCATCAAAATGGTTGGCTTTATATCAATCTCTAGTTTTATCTCATTTTTGTGAACTAGTTCTTCTTTCCGAAGAAAATATAAGCCCAACTGAAAAGGAAGGGTGAGTGGGGGACAATGAGATACAATTAGATACAAACAAGGAAACTTGAATGTTTGGCATGTATTGGAAACTTTTATTTTTAAAAGCATGACCTGGGATGCTTTGTGTTTGTGACTGACAGAAAAGGTTTGAGACTGCACAGACAACCATAAATTCGCTGAAAACTCATGCAGTGGGATACCTAAAACCGATGTGTGAACTTTTACAATTGACCAAGGAGCCAGCCACTATGTGTACAAGGCTACTAAAGGCCCTGTCACACTATTGTTAATGGTGAGAAAAACGTATTAGTTGCGTATGAAATTCAAAAACTGATTTTTATACGCTCAATGTACCATTCGGAAAATACAGATTTGTTCTTAAACTTACAGTTCTGTGTCCGGCTATAAGTAACGCTATAAGTAGCATACCGATCACCTGCGTATGGTCGGCGTACTTTACCTATGAGTAACGTTTCTCTAGCGTAGCTCTTGCGTATTCAGCGTATGCACAGCGTATGATTAGCGTATAAATCCTATTTCTGAGTACGCCAAAAAATTTTAAGCATGCTTAAATAAAGATACTCTGCTTCGCCGTGTCAGCGAATGCCACCGTATGCGATCGTATGTGATCGTGCTCCAGTTGAAACGTGTACTAACGTACCTTCAGCGTATGCCAGCGTCTACCAGCATATGTTCAAACGCTGGCCGATACGCTGAACGATACGTAGTACTGAGTGTAACAGGGCTATGAACAAACTTAAGTATAGGAAAGGAAAATATGACTGAAACCGTAAATGAAATTTTGCGTATAACGTCAGATTACAATACAGTGGTTGAAGCACGCGAGTTCTTTAATTCTAATTAAATGACAAACGTGTTGTCGTCTTCGTCGTTATGAAAACCACAGGAGACCCAGACTCGAAGTGAGTAGATCAAGTAGCCTGATAATTTTTTGATAGACTTTGATTCAGTAGCTACAAATATATCGGCCAGAAACGAAATTCCCATACAAAGTCTCTTAAAAAATTACCAGACTACTTGATCCACTCACTTCGAGTCTTGGTCTCCTGTGTGAAAACAAACACATCCCAGAACTTACCGCTGGAGCTCCTCGTCCACTGCGCTTGGTCCGTTCTGTTCTTTTGTCATCGGTTTTTTCTTCTGGCTCCTGGTAAGAAACAACATTTTAAAAGCAAAATAATCGGGAACTTCAACTCAAGCAAATTATAGAGGCTTAGGTTATTTAATTGTGTAAGGTGAGCTACGCAACACGTGTCCTAATAAATGATAGTGATAATAGTGCAGCTAATCGTCATCATTGCAGCTTTGTGACGCTGGATTACAAGACGCGGCTCACGAGGTCGAACCGAAAGCACATACAGGCGCCTCTGGCAGCCGCTAATACGGTCCATGTCTGACTTCGGAGCACAGCTTACAGCGAGTTGGAATGAGCTGTATTTAGGTGACAATCCACCACACCGACATTAGCCTACTCCTATCGACAAGTGTGTGGGTTCTTTAAGTCCCCCAACAGAACATCGAGAGACTAGACCAACGGCTTAACGTCCCTGTCCACGGACAAGGAAGAGAGGATCGCAAAAACACGAAATAAACAATTACCAATTATTTAACTATTACACACAAAATATTGCAATCAAATAAATATTCAACCTGCGAATTAACCTGCTTTAATGTAAAAGACCAAGTTTTTCTTCTATAAAGAACGTTTTTACAATAAGAGCTATAGCACCGGACTCGAATGATGCAAGATCGAACAGTTGTAGTCCCTTTTAAAATTCCTGACTGTCTTAAGACTAATAGGATTTCCACCAAACTCGTACGCGATGATTAGTGATTGCTCAGTCTGTTCGCTTATTCAGTGTTTAATTATCAAAGTAAAACTCACATCATCCTCGTCTTCGTCCTGGGTGTTGCTGAGTAAGGCCCACTTCCGAACGATGGCGTGTTCTGGCCGAGTACAGGAGTAGGAAACAATTAGTTTGAATGGGGGATTGTTAACGATTTTAAAATTATGCGGCTCTCAACAACAAACTCGTGTCTTCGGTAAATGCTGTAACTTAAGCATAATTCAAAACAACGATTTTTACGTAAAAATGGATAAAGAAACAAACAAACAAAAATAAATAAATAAATGAAAGAAAGAAAGAAAAAAGAGAGAAAGAAAGAAAAAAGAAAGAAAGAAAGAAAAAAGAAAGAAAGAAAGAAAAAAGAAAGAAAGAAAGAAAGAAATATTAGTTTGGAAAGAGCCTTTGATCACTAAACTGTACTCCGTTACACCGCAACTTAGTGTACTATACTTGCTTATGTGTTGTTCTTTGCTCATATTCTGTACGTGGTTTGCTGGTTGGTTTGGTTTGCTGTTTTTCGATTTGACATGATATCGATGTATTAAGCGATTTGTGAACTGTATGCTGTACTATTGTATATTTCTGATGCTGCACATTGCGTGTCATTCCATTTAGATTTTGGTATTGTTGTTATTTGGTAATATATTCTATTATCTGTGATATGATGTACTACGTACATCAACTGTAGCAATAAACAGTTTACTTACGGTACATGTTAAACGATCACTATAAAATGGAACCCTAAAATTCTTTGATGAGTACCCGATTTTTTGAGTTTTAGCAAAGCTTTGATTTTTTTAAAAACAGACCTCAAAAGATTACTATTCTGTTCTTGGGTCTTTAGCCAAGAAAGATCAAGTACTATGGGAAAACATCTTAACTGTTTAATTTGTTGTCACAGCTAGGGATTGAAAACTAGTAGAGGACAACAGCTTGTAAATCCCCAAATATAATAAGAGAAGGGTATTTCAATAGGGTGTCCGTTTTAGATGCAGACGTATGTTTTCTTTTTTGTTCGAGTATAAAAAGTGTATCTTTTTATTACTTGTACTAATACTAATACTACTGTTTTTATTTGCTGTTATCAATATTATTATTATTATTATTATCGTTATTATTGTTTTTACTTTTACTGTCATAATTAACACTCACCGTTAACGGTTGCTCTCAGCAGCTCTAGTTCTTAATATATAACTTTGCTAGTTATATCTAGTAAGTGTTTTTTTATACTCACCGTCCGTTTCGTATACGCTTGCAATGTAACACTAAAAAGAAAAAAATAGTGTTGATAAATCCTATACATAAATAATAATTTAAAATTATTTCGGAAAATTTTATAAGCCAAAACGAAGAACTGAACTGAAGACTTTTCTGGATGAAACCTACTTCAAAGTAACCAAGTAAAGAGTCTTTCCTTAAACCGGGTCTGTCATCCATCACCTACAACGCAAAACAAAAGGAACTGAAGTATAATTAATAATGCTTAACAGCATCGAGTTCTAGTGGGCAATTCCCTCAATAGACCAGTTTTGTATTCCCAGTTGCCGCTGATTGCTATGACTGTAGACTCGCTTTTACAGCACGAGCCTCGACCTGACGTTAAATATTCAGAAATTCCAGAGTGGATATGAGCTATTCATAGCTCTGTGTATTGTTGGAGATTCAGATCTCGCCGGTATTTGTGACTATTTAACATCAAATCGAGGTTCGTGCTGTAAAGACGAGTCTATAGTCATTGTAATCAGCGGCAACCGGGAATACGAAACTGGTCTATTAACTATAGTCTATGTACAGCTAGATATGTGCTATGGTTCGCGGGTCAATTCGTTCTGGAAAAGTGTATGTATCTTATTTAAGAATTAGAAGTCTAGGAAAGATTTGGTATTACGCGAAAAAATTCTGTGATTTTCTTATTTGCTCCGAGGTTCTGCAATGGGCCTTCACTTCAGATCATTGATTTCAGCGGTTTGGTCTGAAAGGAGTATAGGAAATTGTCTTTTTGTATCTGAAATAGGATCGTAGGATCAGATATATGCGAGTGTTTCCCTCTTTCTACCCCCGCACATTGTAACCTATTCTATCGAGCGCGCCTCCTAAAAAGAAATGAAGAAAACCTAGTTCCACAGTAATGGTATTTCTGGATGTATTTAGCTTAGATGTTTGGTTTAGTAACAAAGCTTTGATTAATTAAAACCGTGTTTGAATACAGTTAAGAGTAACAGTTGTTACGGGAAGACGATACTTCAAACAATTAGGGAGTGCAATTATTTGTCTTTCCCACCCGAGGGTATATGAACGCCATGAAAGTTGGAAATATGGGAACAGCTTGAAAAAGTGATAACTTAAAGTAATGTCATCATCATCATCATCATCATCATCAACAACAACAAAAACAACAGCAGCTGCATTTGGATCGTCGTCATCATCATCATCTTTACTTCAACATGGAAGACAGCTCTAACGAGTCTAACGAGAGCGTCACTATATATACAAGTACGAACAACGGAAAATAGCAACAGAAGTTTAGGCTCTACTTTTTGATAATAGAATGTAAAATATCCCATGCACTGGTAGCAGATGAATACCTTTGGACGAAGCTAAGCTCAAAACACAATTCAACGAATTGTAGTCTGGTCTCATACTATATGTTGGGTCCTTTTACTTACTTTCTTTATTACAACAGTAATCCTTCAAAAAAGCCAGGGGATGGTCTCACACTTATTTTATACTAGAAATTACCAATGGTAAGGGGGAGTGTTGCGAGCTTATTCAACGTTAAAAAACAATGAAATACGTTTTAAATGTATGTCACTTGACCAGTATGGCAGATTAACACAGACATGACAAGTTTCAGCAATTCTTCATATATTCCTGTTTAATCAAACCATACATCGGTTAGAGCGTATTGCTTTCTTCATTGCTCTTGTAACCATTGTTGTTTAATGGTGATAAGTTTCCCAAGTGGCCCAATAGTAGTGATTTGGGTTTGGACTTGAATATCATAATTTTGACAATAAACTATAATAACTGCTTTACTTGCGGTATTCAATTTGTCAAGACTTTTCATCAAAACATACAATTTGTTCATAAAGGATTTACAGTGTAGAACTGTTTTAGTCCTGTGACCTAGCTCTGCTAGAGAACCCTCTCCTTCCCATTTACCCACTTCCATATCCAAACACCGGTTTCCCGGAAACAAAGCTGTATAAGCTGCAGCCACAGGGCACTTGTGTCCTGCGGCATGCCATGAAAGTATCATAAGGCGAAATACCTTAAAAAATTAAAAACCAACTTCTCAAAGTATTAAGCAAGCACTATCGGGTGGAAAACTGTGTAATATACAACAAGCAGGTGTACAGTGCATTGATGTAAACAAGACAACATGCATACTGTAAACATCTGTTTGCAAATCTCCCGGAAATCTGTCATTCGATACGTTTCGACTAGCCATTTACCTAATAAGCGAATGAGTTCCTGCTTTGCTTTGTAAAAAATCCGTGTAGATCTCGTTCGCTTTCGTGTTACGGCTAGCCTTTTCTCGCTCCTCCATGCCGATGTTTCCCGCAAATTCCTCGATCTGTTCAAATTTTGCACGTACAAGGACATTCCAGCCTCATCACGTAAACCGCACTCGGAGATTCGGAGCCTCTTTGGTTCAGTCTACCATTCATTTTGCTTGTGACTTTGCATGAGTACAAGGCTCAAAATCTTTTGCCACCGTACGTATTTTCCAAACAAATCTCAAGATTTGCTTGCATGCAAGTGACACCCGGGGGGGGGGGGGGGGGGGGGGGGGGGGGGGGGGGGGGGGGGGGGGGGGG
>JAOBRG010374734.1:0-11560 GCA_027574985.1 Umimayanthus nakama
GTGAGTGAGTGAGTGAGTGAGTGAGTGACAAAATCGCCCCCTCACAATATGTCATCCATTGCACATGCGTGCAATACAGATGACATAAAAAAGCGTTGCACGTGATATCAATCACAAAACATTGAAGTGAGGTTTGTTCGTTTGCCCCCAGAGGTCACTCGCGTTCTTCTCTTGCTCGCTCCGCTCGCTGCAGAACTCTCGCTCGTTTGCCGGCTTCGCCGGCCCCTGTTCAAGTAAATATTTCCATCAGAACAGCGAGTTTACCTCTGGTCTCAGGGTAGGTTGATGATAGCTGATCCGATGATCTTCATGATTACAGGTATTAGAGTTATCCCTCTCCAGTTGTTGCAGTCAGTCAAATTTCCTCTCTTTGGTAGCTTAATTATTAATCCTTTAAGTTCTACAATCCTCTGGTATTTCCTCTTTCTCCCAAGTTTTTGTAACCTTCTTCTTCTTTCTTACATTTATTCACTCTCCATCTCTACAGATAGTTCTTGTGAAATGCAAAGTGCTGACGTGATTTATGAAATGATACAGGTATACATGATGTGCTAGTGAATAAAAAATACTACTAATTGTATTAAAAAGGAATAAAACAAGAAGTATCAAAAGTGTGGGAGTTCATTTAGACATTGTGAATATGAGCCCAAAGATTGTTTTTAAAATGGTTGATTGTAGGAGCTCTTACGATGGCATCTGGCAAATTGATCCGGTTGCGTATTGTTCTTGGCACAAAGGAGTACATAATTTTATGGTAATATTCGTCCGTGAAAGAGGTACTTCGCACCCAAACGAGTGCGTGTGCCTCGAAGCCCTTCGCTGCCATTGCATTCCAAAATTTGTAGCACCCAGGGCAATTAAGCCATAATGGATTTTTAGAAAATGGCTAATCTGTATGCCTGCCGTCTGACTTGAAGTGAGTCCCAACTGAGTTTAGTAATCAATTCCGTTATGCATGCCGTATAATCATTATTGCTCAGAACAAATCTTGCTGCTCTTTGCTGAACTTTTACAAGTTGCTGTCCCTCTTTGCTTTCTTGTAGTGGTATTTGTCAACATTTCTGCTTGTATCTCATTGGTTGAATATTTATCTCAACTATTGGCAGTCGTGGTCTGATAAACCAGGCAAAACACTAACTTCGGAAACTCGTGACGGGTTGTTAGTGATCATAGGGTCAAGCGTGTTATCCCCCTGGTTGGTGTTTCAATCAGTTGTTTAAGGCCTTGATCATCTAAGATGTTTCCAAACTGATGCTGTATATAAACATATGGACAGCCAGCTTTGATTGTTTCCCCTCCAAGTAAACCAATATGGTCTGGATGCAAGAGCGCCATGGATTTGGCTTACTCATCAAAACTTTGATCGCCAGTGTGCGGCCTGTAGTATACCCCAATATGTACGGTTTGGGAGCCTTGTACTTGGATCTTACTCCAAGGTAACTCACAGTCTGTTTCCAGTTCCGTTTCTCTTACCAGTGCTAAGACTAGTTTTGCAGCAATGAAAAGACCCCGTGAGAATTGTCAGGTCTATCTTTCCTTTCAACTTGATATATCTCTCCTGGGAAATATTCGCTGATGTTGTGGTTACTTGTAAGCCGGGATTCTGTTCCGATAATAACATCTGGTTGTTTCTTGTTAATCATCTGAAGGAAGGTTTTGCATTTTGCCGGAAGACTTTGGCAACTTAGGTTTAAGACGGAGATGTTCTCATATTTCCGAGAGCAAGGTTTGTTCGATTCTTGATTCAAGTGCTCCTGCTAAGCCAGGGATCGCTTTGTTTGTTTTGGAGTTGAGTTATTACGTCTGTTAATATGCAAATTTTCTGGTGAACTGGTCGCCAATACTCAGATGGTGCCTGAACGAGTTTGACAAATCCAGCGATGTGGAGTTGAGAATGGAGCTGGAGTAATTCGGTAGACCACAGTTCGGACACAACCAGATGCAAGCCGAGTTTGCCAGGGAATTCATATTCGGCAGCGCTCATTTGAATACATTTGACATGCTGCAAGCTGTTACAAAATCCACATTGGATTCCTCGCTGATTTGATCGCATGGGTTTGTCACATACTTTCAAAGGTTCTTCTGTGATGTGGCCCAGGCTGGATTTCAATATCTCCACAGAGTAATGGAATGTTGAACAGAAAAAACTTTGGCTTGGCAATACTTGAGAACAAGACTGACCTCTTTGACTTTCCGTTTATCACCGACAAGAAAGCCTGCTTATCAACTTTAAGGGTTGTAGAAATGCTGATCCTGAAACCAGATTTGTTAGGCCCGTCATTAACTAATTTTGGATCATGGTTTGATGAGCATTTAATCCGGATAGACAGGACAAAGGTAAAAATTGTAAGCGGAGCAAGAAAGCTCACTGCCATCGTGCCCTCCACGAGATCTCTCTCGTAAAAATTCGTAAAGTAATTCTGCCAGTAGTGACATTGCTACCTGCTCTCAGTAGTTCAATTGTTTTGTGCATCTAATTTCTAATTTCAGCTTGTGATACCCCAATCTCGATGTCATCTCTTTATCTACATGTATGTCAGCCTCTGAACTTGGTGCTGGTCTATTAAGCACCTCATTGAAAAGTTCACCCCATCTTTTCCATTTTTTATAATCTTTGGTTAACAGATTTCCACCTTTATCCTTTACCTAATAAAATGTGTCTGAGCTTTTTGTTGCATAGTTTCTTTGTTGCCTTGCAAACTCCTGCTTGGTTAGAGTTTCGCTGTTCTTATCTGTGACTGCAATGTCATTCTTTTTAATAATAATAGTAATAATAGTCTTTACTGGTAAAATATATTGGGCAGCAGACATGCCCAATTTACACAATAGATCACATATAATAGTCATTATAGTAATAAAGAAGCAATGCATTTTTTTCTTTTTGCTTGATAGCTTTCTTCTCATCTTACATAGCTCCTTGGTGTTTTTCTGCACTGTGGTGGTCTGTAGCAACATCTACACCCCTCTTCCTTCTTACATACATGTACATCCAGCATTGACCTTCTTTAAACCATTGGCTGAAGCAAATGAGGTCAATTTGATTTTCTGTGACATATTGGACGATACCCAGGTCACTTCATGCCTTTTCTTATGGGAGATTAGTACCTTCAAAAACAAGGCTGTTGAAAGCACAAAATTCAGCAAACTGCTCTCGGTTTTTTATTTGTAGATACAAGTGAGTCCATGTTTTCTCGTAGCGATGACAACCATTGTTGTCCACTCCAATTTTTGTTTTCAGCTGTCATCAAGATCATATCTTTCTTCTTTTGTCTATTAAAAACCTGCTAGAGAGAGTTGTACATTGTAGAATGAGTCCTTGGTTTCCTATTCAGCATTGTTTGTTGTGTGGAGCATTGCACGATTCTAACCTTCTGTATTCTTGTCTAGAATCTGGCAGTAATGTTCCTTGAACTAACTGGTTCCCACTCTATCAGTGATCTGGCTGCTTGTTTTCGATATCATTATTCCAACAAATTATGTGTGTGGGCCATTTTCACTATCATGACTGGAGTACAGTACAGTTATGTACTAATTCTCTACTGGAAACATCATTTTTACCTGTTCAAGTTCGTCTTGTTTTGTTTAGTACAAGGGTGTAAGGTTGTGCATGTACAGTAGTGCACATTTCCACCGCAATCTTAGCTGTTCTTCCAGTTTCTTACATTGTTCTTACATTCAAGGCACTGATTGTCCTGATTAACTTGCGCATTAATTAGAAGGGGGGCAGGCTGCACAGTTTCCCCTTAGCTTTGGTTTGCCATGTCATAAGAATCCTTGGAGGAGCTCCCTCTTAGTCCAATCTTCTCATTTGATTTCGAAATCTTGTCTGTGTTTCTGTTATCTAAAGACTTTGATCGGAACAGGTGATTAACCCATCGCCCAACCTCCAAAGACCTGGAGGGCTGGTGGCTTTTAGTAGGGGTTAACCTTCTCTTAGCACATGCAGATTTGGGTTATTTAGAGGCCATATTGGGAGTCATGTGAACTCAGTGGCAGAGCCTGTTGGTGGTAAGCATTGCTGGGCGTTTTTGAGGAAGACTTTAGTGGCACTGGTTAACCTCACCAAGACCTTTTGCTGTGGCATTCTGCCAGTAACCTCTAAATATTCTCATGAAGTTATCTTCTGGGGTCTGGAATGTCACATTACAGTGTACTAGCTGCTCCCAAAACAAACTAGTCTGAATCACAATTGTTGTTGCTTTTTGTAGTACACAATTTTTTACAATGCTGACAATTTGGTGCAATGTACCCCCATAAATTTTGAGGTCTTAATATACATGTAATGGTATTCTGTCAGTGGTAAAACTTTCCTTCCCTTAGTGTAGGGGTTCTGGTTATAAGGAAGAGCTGGACACTTGCCTCTCACCACTGTCACTTTCCCAAGCTCTCTGTACAGTAATGCCGTTTGTCAATGCATCAAGTTCAAGATTATGCTGCTCTGTGAAATACTTTGCCACTTGATGTCAAAAACTGTTCCCTCAGTTGCCATATTCAAGCAAAAAGCAAAAACGTTTATATTTATATTTTTATCTAATATTTATTTATGTTTACTTAATAGTTTATTTATTTATTTTAACTTATATAGTACTGTACTAGATTTGTAAACTAAACAATTTTGAAAATATCTTGTAAGCAGCACTTTTGATTTTTTGGAAAAGGTGCCATAATATTATTTAAATTGTTTTTTTATTATTTATTTTATCATTGTTTTTATTATTATTGTTGTTATTGTACCCAGTATATATAATTAGCAGAACATTGTTAACCTTAGTGAGACCTGGTACCCTTGCTTTGCATGAACCCTCTGTCAGTTACTGTAGGATGTGCAGGTGATCATGATGCAGAAACCAAAGCGGCACTCTTGATGCAGGGTTTCTTGGCCAGTGCTTGGTTGCTGATCTCTCTCCAGACCTGTGCATATTCTGGAAAATCAGAAAGATCAGCCAGCTAGTTCACGTGGCAAAATCTTTTTGCTTTGTATGCATTTGTTCAAGGTGCAACAAGCCTATCGATAATTGCAACCTTGGCTGAATTACATGAACATACATGCTAACGTACAGTCTGTGACCCTGAAATATAGTCAATTACCTTTGGGTAAGTTACAGACAATATTATTTACTGAAATCATTACAATTTGTCTATTGATAATATTGAGAATCAACCTATACATGCAGGGCTGGTGTAATGTCAGTCAGGTGTCCAGCTGAGTTTTATAGAAGCTTGCAAAGGTGACAAATGTATTTTACACCCCAGATTCAGTTTAAACCAACTCAGAAGGCCTAGGTACATGTACTGTAATTATCATTCCTTCTTGATGCTTTGACTTTATATCAAATGCTGTTTATTGACACTTACATATGTGTACCACATTTTATTTTATTCAACAGTTGCAAAGAAGACACACATATATGCATTGGCCTGGTGTGATGACAAAGATAACTTTTAGTGTTGGTTGAAACAGTTTACTGAGAGAGGTATCAAGATTATTTTTTACATCCCCTCAATGGATATTTTCCCTGAGTCTAAAAGTTTTCTACCAGCTTAAGAACAATCGAAGGTGTGAATAATTCATTGTTTTGTCTCTAGTTAGAATTTTTAGCCAACAGTTGAAAATCAACTTGTAAAAAAAGGTATTTACTGACAGCTAAATGGTTCATGCAAAATTTCATCCCCACCCTAAGGTCCCTTTTCCCCTTCTTAAGCAGTAGTCAATATTTTGTCCTTAAATAATCTTGGTTATTTTTAAATTAGTTCTACTGGTTGAAGAGCAGCTTTTGAGAACTCTAATGCTTCCTTATGTAATAATGGCAGACACCATCACAGGGTGATCAGGCTACATATTTACAGACCAAGGTAAGTTTCACTTCTCCCCTGCACTCAAGATTACTTCACTATACAATGACCATACCATACCATACCATATTATTAAGGTAACCGTTCATGTTGGAACGGATCAAAACTTTAAAATTGAGATTTTTGCAGATTATAAATACATGTACACATGGAATGAACTTCTAGTCAAAAAAACTGTTTCTCCATACGTCTAGTAGTTTGCGAAATATGACGAACGGAAGCTTTTACCGGAAGTAAAGCTGTATGACGCGCGGTTTATTTTAGGTGTGAATTTCTCGAGACATGTTTTAGCTCAAACTACGAATATGTTAAGGATCAATGCTCCCTCAATTTCTAGTGTCATGCCATCAAATTTAGCAACTTGATAAAATAATAGCCAAAGATAAAAACCGTCCTGCCGTTTTTTGAAATTCTGCTCCAATTATTTTTTATGACTCAAACAGTGCAGTTTTGTATGCTGCAAATGGGGATTTTTCTTTAAATGCCTGCAGAAAATTAAATACAACTTCAATCAAAAATCACCAGGACGGAATTAAAGTAAAAATTGTGCTAAATCTTACAAATAAACTAAAAATGGATGAAATTGAAACTGACAGGCGCATTGAGGTCTTGAAATTGAATAAACAGTTTGAGTTATGATGCTCGCATTTGTTTACAAACTAAAATTTTTAAAAAATATTTTCATCATCACTCAGATGATTTTATAAGCTTTCCACTGATATATAGGTTTATGGGTGTCTGATGCGTATCAACGGAGTTACATACGGAAAACTAAAAACACCGCTCAAGGTGAACGGTAACTTAAGACTTTAACATGTGTTGCAGGTTTGGAAACTGCGGATCACGTGCAGCCACTTCAAGGAATGTTCAAGATCACATCTAGGTGAAGTACTGACAATCATTTATTTGTATATAACCTAGGAAGCCAGCTCTACCAGTGTATGATCAAAGGTTGAAGGGTATATACTGTACTCTAAAGAATCTAGTGTAGACTGATTGAGTAAGATCTTGTTTACAACACCTCCCTCAACCTCCCCTTCCCCATTTTTTTACAATACAAACATGAATGTAAGTTTTTTATGGCTCAATACTTATTTTACATGTATATTATTCAGTGCAGATTTATATTATAATACGTAATAATACTGTACAAAACCTCAGATCATCTTGTGACATCTAAATGTACATGTTGTGGACACCAGATGGAGTACTGTATTCAACTTTGACACAGGTAAATTTGATTTTAATGTAACTTGTTATGCCTTTTGTTACATTGCATGTATTTTCGCTTTTGCACTCCAGCAACCATTGTCAATACCTATCTTCCCAATACAGCATTATAATTAGTTGAAAGTAATTGCTTGTTCAAGTTCGCGAGAGTAAAGCAACTGATCAAACAGTCAATACTCATGAAGACAAAAGTCTGAAATTTGCCTAACGTTTTTTGTAGAAATGAATGGAGATACTGTACACATGCAGTACATACAGTAGGTAGTGAGAATATACCAACACATCATTTGGCACTATTGAGAGGGAAAAGATCAACTGAAGTTAGATCCCATGGGCATCACTCAGATATTTCAATAACATAGGGGTTCTGGCAGAGGTTCATAATATTCATATCCATAAAAATCTCATCTTCAGAATTGGTTTACCCAAAAAATCCTTACTGTTTTTAGCATACCCAAAAAACCTGCACCAGCTATTGTTGATATTACAAATGTAGCTGAGTAAAAGAACAATCCAAAAAATCAATGTTTTTTGACCCTCCAAAACCCCTGTCACTTTCAAAGACCAAAAAAAATCCCTTTCGTCCAAAATTTTAGACCCAAAAAAATTACTCAAACCCCACCCCCCTTCCCCCGGGGTGTCAGTAAATTTATTATGTTAGTGGAACCCCTTGAAGTTGAGATGGCTGTCTAAAATATAACTGTAAAATTGTTTTTTGTTAAATTAAAATAATAATATTATTGGTTGTTACATGATTCTATTGTTAAGAATAGTTTAAATATACAAATTTCCGTCTCTTTTTAGGATGAACACTATTGTCAAGGTCTCCTGAAGCTGTTGAGTTCCAGTACAAGTCACCAAATCAGCTACAGGTAACAGAAATCACAATTTTAGTTTTTTTTTAAATTAGTGAGTGTGTAAATTGCACTCGGATATTTCAATAACGGGGGGTCTGACAGGGCTTCGCATTTCATTTCCATAAAACTCCCAACTTCAGAATTTGTTTAAACCCAAAATCAATCCTTTTCTTTCTTAGTATACCCAAAAAAAATCTTGCCCCAGCTATGAATTACATTCAGTGTCCTACTGTACAGTGTATTGTTGATTTTAGCTGACTAAAAGAAAAACTCCTTAAAATCACTGATTGAAATTTTTGTGACCCCCAAAACCCCCTTGATTTTCAAAGACCAAATAAATCCATTTTGGACAAAATTTCAGACCCAAAAAACACTCATCCCATCCCCCCCCCCCTTCCCCCTCCCCATCAGTAAAATATGTGAGTAGGTTCCCCTTGGAGTTGAGATGGCTGTCTATAAAATTTGACTGTGAAATTGTAATTTATTAATTAAAATTTAAAAAATGATATTATTGGTTGTTACAAATAGTTATTATACAAAATCATGTCTGTTTTTAGAATGAATGGTATTGTCAAGGACTCGTGAAGTTGTATAGTTCCAGTACAAGCCACCAAAATCAGCTACAGGTAACAGATTATTACAATCTGAGATTTTTTTTGAATATTGAACGTTTAATCTAAAAGTTTGGTGTTGATACATTCATGTATATATACAGTATAGAATTAATAAAACAATTTGTAAATGGTGTTTAGTTACATTTTAATTATTATTAATTTTAGCAAATCCTTTTTTTTCAGAATAAACCACTTGACAAAGTACTTAACAATCGCACAGTTGGTGTTGTTCCCAATGCAAGTCAGTCAACCCCAATGCAGGTAACAAAATATGTCCTTTTGAGAGTTATTCAAAACTGTTGGATTTGACACTTTCCACTATGGCTCACACTTAAATCCCAAAGCTTGCATGCCCCATTTTCAAGCAAGCTGCAAAATAGTGTAATTATATTAGTCTGGACAATAGGGGACAATGAATCCCTTCTGAGAGCTTCATTAGTTCATGCTCTACTACAGTCTGACTATTCCCACACCCCCTCCTTCCCTTCTCTTTCCATCACTGAAGTTCATCAACAAACGCATTTCAGTTTCCTACACCTTTTTGCACTTCAAGCAAATATATATGTCTCAATCCCAAAATCAATGACTGTTTGTTTAACACTTTTTTTAACTTTAATTGATAACCAAAATCCATAATGGACTATGAACACCAGCTCGATTAAATTTAAACTTGAGTTTGTACATTTTCTCTCTTTCACAGGAGTTTAAGGCCAGAGAGAACTTGCATTGGAGTGGAACTTTGCACCAAGAGCGTAGATATGTACATCTAGTATTACTTTGTCTCCCGGTTAGTGTGTTAGTCTAGAAGGGTAGCCAGATACCAGGTAGTTTCCGGCCCATGATTGCTTCTTAAAAGACTCAGATCAGAGATCTAGCATCTTTTATGATATGTACTTTTTACACAAGTACTATACATGCACTACAGATCTGGGTATTTAATTGTTATTGTGCTCAAACAAGTAGCCGCCAACAGTTAGACTTGGAAAGAACTTGTTCTCGTCTGGAGAGTTGAAAATTTGTTTGAGTAATACACAGGGTTCACATAAAATTATATAAAATCGCGTGAGAATTTCACACCTAAAGAAGTTCAGTTCGATGCCATTTTCTGACTTAATTTTGATTTTTTTTTTTAAATATTTCATTTGTTTTTTTACAGCTAGACAGGAGTCTCAATAAACTTTAGTTGCAAGAATGGAAGAATGCAGATTTCTTGGAAAGACTACTTTCTCTTGCGAACCTTGTGTTATCAACACACTTGTATGAACAGTCTGTAAAGTATAGTTACATGTACAGTATGTGTCCTACAATAAGTTGCAAGTGTTATGGTAATTAAATAATTAAGCTACATCTATCATTTTGTATTACAATAAAACAAATTAGTTAATTTTAAGTTGTACATGACTGATACTGGAATAATGTAGTTCCAAAAATAGTCATACTACCCGTTGCCACTTTTGACTTATCACCCCCACCTCCTTGGAATTTCAGGCTTCTGAACTCCCCCCCCCCCCCCTTTAGCTTTCTTCCCCTTAGAATTTGCAATATAAACCTTCCTTTGGGTAGTACTAATATTCACTGGAACTACATATCTGTGACACTATTAACTTGTTCTAAATACGTATCATGAATATTTGAACAAGCACATTGTTTTTAGACCTTGGCGTATGGATTCCCAGTTGAAGGGAAGGCTGTGCTTAATTTTTTTCACCATTTTTAAAGAGCAGATTGTCAAGAATTTCGAATAACTGGTGTACTGTCTTTGAAGGAATTCATGCCATTCGACATAAATGTCAGACGAGACAGAAAAACACCAACATTACATCCATGATAGTTCAGAAGCTGTTAAATTAACAAGAAAACTTTAAACTTGATTTCCCTCTTGCTGTGGCAGTGCAGACTACGCTTTGCTGGACATCATTCTTTTAAAAAGATTGTTCAGCAAAACCAGGTTTTGTGTGTGAGGTGCTTGTCTAAATATTCACAGACGTATGACAGCAACATGTTCATGTACAAACTACAGTACTTTTTTAACACCTGGTGGCACCTGTTGTTTTTAAATATCCTTGGGGGGTACTTCAATATGAAAGTGATTGGGTGGTGCAAAGGTTTGAAATTCACCGTATTCAACGTTTTTTTGGTTCGTTATTTTTTCAATGTTTTTTTGTCCTAAGGTATCTTTGCATATGACTTTGACGTACTTGGAAGGGGGGGGAGTATTTTTGGTTTCACTTGTACCTCCCCATCACATTTATATTAGCATACAGTACCACCCCACCCCCTCCCTCTCTTGGGTTCAGTAACCCCTCTCTCCTGACCGATTTAAAGCTGTAGTGTAAAATATATTTTTCCTCTTTTCTGAGCCCTGTTAATGAAAAATTGATGTTAAAACTACATCAAGAGTCTGGATATTTTTTTTCATTATTTTTAGAAAATTCCAATTTCTTGCTAGGTTTCTGAAAGTATATATCTTTGAGATAACTGGATAAAAATTATTAACAAATGTAATTTTTCGCTGTTTTGTAGCTTTATTGCACTCTAAAAATCTACAAAGACCTGATACAGTAGCCGAAAAATGATACCTTCTTTGCTGTTAATGATCTTTGATTTGGTTCTAAAGTTTTAATTTTTGCTGTAGAAATTGACATTAAAACTACGTATATTGGAGTTTTGTTTTGAACAGCAGCAGTCCAGTCCGTACAAATAAGTATATATTATAAAGCAATTTTGTTTAATAACTGTTTTAACTGTATAGCTAAAATTTCTGATGGCTTTTTCCATACTGGTGACGCGAGTCAATCGGCAGATCAGGAGAAAAGGTGCAACAGTTTGTTTAGATTTTTCAGCAAAATGTTCAGCAGACTGAAGTTACGAGCCTTTTAGTCCCTAATTAGCTACTGTAGAGTAAGTGCACTACAGCTTTAAATGACTAGGATAAGTTAACTTGCTGAATGCTAGTAAAATAAACAAAAGTATTTCTTCAAGTTAACCATCCACCCCTCCCCTCCC
>JAOBRG010374745.1:0-11559 GCA_027574985.1 Umimayanthus nakama
TTTTTTGTCCTCGCTCCATATTTCGCGCGCTGTCTCGACGATCTCCTGGAGGAAAAGAGGAGACTACTCGCAGTCTAGATGTGGCAGACTGAGTCGATTTTATTTTAAAGTCTTTGTATGGAAACAGATATCGAGGTCGCAAAATCGTTGCAAATTGGTGGAAACGGCAACAAATTAAGCTTAATTACCTAAGTGGTTGTTCTCTTGTGTCATCCTTGTACATTATAGGGCCATTAGAGGCGATTTGAACGGGATTTTCATTTCAGAGTTTCCCCCCTATCCCTGCTTCCCCCTGAAATGAAAATCCCATCAAAATTGCTTCTAATGGCCCTAGAATGTACAAAAATGACAAGAGAGCAACAACTAAGGTAATTAAGCTTTATTTGGGCCGTTTGCACCAACTTGGAACGATTTTGCGAACTCAGTTATCTGTTCCTTTACAAAGCCTTATAAAATCGACTCAATCTGCTGTACTAAATACTAACTCTATTCCTAGGCTGCCTGTGGTGACACTAGCATGCACTTTAAGTACAGTTTGATTGCGCTTAATAGTATGTACCCAATTTATAAATTTACCAAACTAGGCGTTCTTAAATAAAAAAGAAAGGCTCATGCAAATTGCCTTTTTTGCTTCAACAGCCTTCGCAGCAACGTGTATTGTTTTTGCCTGGCAGTGCCGTCGCGTTAACTTGAAAGTGGTCTTCAGTGAAACGTGATATAAGTTATGGAGTTAGCTAGACAAACATCAGTACTTAGTTCGGTTTCTGACAAGAATCATTGATCTTTGGCATCTCGACTGAACTCGCTGCACGCAAATATGAACTGAAACATAAGGAATGAGAAAAAGCCGACATGTACATACGGGACTGCTTCGATATCACGGTTCCATCTTCGCTACAGTAACAGATTGCTGGTGTCGGGTTTTTACAAGAGGACGAAGAGCAGCTTGGTTCAATTATCTATTAATTGAAACAACCTGTGAGGTGGGGGGCGGCAAAGCTCTGGCGATAAAGATTTCGTCTTGTTTTCACATGAAGGTTTATCACTCGAGACATCCAGAAGAAAGCATTTCCGTTTTCTAATGACACGTTTAACTTCTAAGTGACCCATTCTAAACCAACTAAATGAATACTTGCAACTTCAGCAAAAGTCTCACAATGGCAAGCAAGATTGATGGGGTTTCTAACTAACCTTTTCTTTTTAGCAGTGCGATTTTAAGTAAAACCAAGTGACTGTCCACATACTGCATAAGGACATTCAGGCTGAAACCATCTACAAAATATGAACAAAATAAGAACAAACTGAAGCTGAAGTAAAACTTCATTCGAAAGTTTTCTGTGCGTTTAGCATAACATCAACAACACGAAGAAAGCCCGCGCGATACGACCTACAACCACTAACTCGCACTAACAAACGAATAGTATAGTATAATTCTCAGTTGTATTATATCGCCGTAGCAAATAAGAGCGGATGTTCACGAGTACCTCAAATTTCAATTGAAACAGTGTTACAAGGACCTTATAAATGAGTTTGAATCGAGTCAAAATACCTAGTGAAAACACAGCAAATAAAAACAAAGCCGGAACATGAAGAAAGAAAATTTGATCCTGAAACTACCAAAAAACTAAAACTACTGAGAACACTGAGCCTGCACAAACTTTACTTGTTTTTTTTTGTAACTAAAAGGTATATTGCCTGTAATTTTAAAAGATGAGTCTAGCATTGACGAGTGGGCCCACCTGAAGATGCTCAGCAGTTTTAGAAACTTTACGAATTTCTGCTGTTCTGACATTAGAACGTTTAGGTTTTCTACTGAGATTACCTTAACCTATACACGACATGTGTTTGAAATAAAATGCTACAATTCTTTATTTCAAAGTGATGTTTCTCTTGTGCTACAAGATTGTATCCATTCGTGGGACAATTAACAAAACATTAGCCAAGAAAGGCTTTGAACCAGCCGTGTCTCCTACATGGAATTTTTGCTGCACTAAATCTTGGTAGAGTTCTGTTTAAAAGAAGTAAAACTGAAAAATGTGCTAGCTGGTGAGGTAATAGATTTTTATGTTTTAACCAATGATGTGAACGGTTATGTCCTGATTGACCGATTGAAAGACAATTCTAAGAAGCTCAGTGAACAGAGAATAAAAATGACAGCTACTCAGAAAGAAACTCGCGAAAGTTAAAATTCAAAACTGCTCAGAAATATACCCACAAAACATTTGAATGTATACTTTCCTTTTCACATTCTCTCTCAGCGCAAGTCTCGCACGAAAAAAAACCATAGACCAAGAAACAAATTTGGCAAAAAAAAATTGAAACGCTTTGTTCCGGTAGATTTTACGAATGCCCGGAACAAACTCTTGCATATAAACGTGCATCAACTTTGTTAAGTTCTCTAAATAACTTGTGTCTAGCATAAAATATATTCATAATGCTCTTCAGAAACGTGGTAATTTCGTTTTCTTCATCAGATATCTATAGAAGCTGATAACGAATGAACTATTGCACGCACATTAAGAAGAAAGGTTCGAATACTATTTAAGAAGTTTTCGAGTGTTTGATGAAATGAGGGTAACTAGCGGAAACACAAGACTTCCTGAATCTTTGGTGTCAACAAGCAAGAATGAACAGAAGTGACAGACTCTTGGCTCGGATGTGAATATTAAAGTGCAAACGCGATAGGATTGTTAAGCAGTTGGTCTCAGCTGCAGAGAGCCCGCGTACGTCAATTGTTTCTTCGTTGAAAACTGAAATATTTTGCAACTTAAACTGCATTACAATTCATATCGCATGAGCTATCGGGTCCTTTCAATGCACGAATCCTGCAATCACTGAACAAGTTGATGTACCTTGAAATGAGTTTTAAATACATATGTGAAGAAGGGTTGAGTTTGTGGGGAGACGATAGTACTATTACTACGAACAACTTGGGGTATCGTCGATCACATGCAAATACACCATAAAACTAAGCAAACAAACTGAGATCCAATCTAACATAATATTGCCTAGCATTTAACAGAAAAACGTACCAGCAATGTAATTTTTTCCTAATTTAAATTTTTAAGGTGTTTTCGAGGTGGTTTCTGTTTATTTCCAAGATGAAACAAAATGACGGTCTACCACATGTGCTAATATGGTTAGAAGCAATGCTCTGCTTTGGTGTGGAGTTATTGAAAGCATTTTGTCTAAATATAGCAATATTTCTCGACTTGTTCTATTGCGGAAGTTTTAGAGTTAGGTTTTCGTGTTCAAAACCGATCAAATGTTTGTAGCAACTGTATAAGGTGTGATGAAAACTGTCCAAGGTGTGTTTACGCATCTCTGGCAATGCGTGCAAGGATGTTATAAGTTGTAACTACTAACTGCAGTGCTGGAAAAGGCTACAATAAAACTTTGCCTACGTTTAGAAATAAGATTCTGAATAACTATCTCTGAGTATTTTATTTCAGAACTTCAGGTCAAGTTTTGTTCGAGAACTTTAGATATTGATACTAAGTTAATTACTTTTAAAAGGTACTTACCGTATTACTTCGAAAAAACGCCGCGGCGTTTATTAAATTTTTCGCAACTGAATGGCAGCGTCTATTAAAACAACAGTATTTAGGTATTAAAACATTTGCTCTGTTTTAATTAAAAATTGGGTAACATTCACTCAGCACTGTTCTTTACCCCAAATGCTTCCAATAAAAGGTACCTTCTATTCGTAAGGGCGTTTTTTAATACTTTTCTCTCAGACTGCGGCGTTTATTCGACGTAGTACGGTATATACTAATACAGTAACCAGTTGTACCACTGTAGCTGTAATAGCTATTAAACTAATTCAATAGGAATTTCATTCACATAAGGAGATCCGTCACAACACAAAAATATATTAAAATCAAGTTTTGACATCTCATCAACAAAATGAGAATTTGTCTTAGCTAGAATAATTAACTTTCACAAAGTTTTTTAGTGAAGTTTTGTTGTTTGTGATTTAACAGGTTGTGAAAATTGTTTAGTCTCAATCGGTCTAGTAAAGTGCAAAATCCAAAAGTTTCAAAGTCGATAAAAATGACTTCAGAAATGCGATCACGAGGCATAGAAACCAATCAATCTGGCCTGTGAAAAAGCAAGTGTGTGCTTGCGCACCGTATGGAATTATTCCAACATTTTGTTGAACACTTCATCAGTTAACACGAAAACCTCCTGTATGCATTAAAACTTCCGTTTCACTCACATAGTTGTGCTTTAAAACAAAACCGAAACCTCTGATTTTGCATGTTTGCACGTTTCTTAAGATTACACATGCATCCGAACATATTTCCCGATAATCCTCCTGCTTCAAGCACTTTCCATCTAAAGATGACGGGAGAAATGCAATTGAAAAAAGTACAAAACCAGTCTTTTGTAGCTTTAGACATGCTTGAACGAATTATTTTTTCGAAAACAGAAACATTTGGTTCGGCTGATTCTTGCGTGTTTGGTACACGTTTCTTATCTTTTATAACCATCCAACTTTCCTCAACAGCGAGTCGTTTTCTTTCAACGTTTAATAGCAGCAATATGTTGCCTCAAAAATAACGTGAGGCTAGCGGCAATTGTGAAATTGTGAATAGATAAAAAAAAATGATGGAAATTTTAAGCACTTGACTATTCAGTAGAGATTATTTTTGTCTTCACGAACCGACCAAATACCGCTGGTTTCCTTGCTTTTTTTCCGTACATGTATCACAAAGAACCAGCTACCATACTGTGCATTAGGCGACACAAGAAAGAAACAATTCCCTCGAGCTCAGTACCCAAACGAACTTTCAGAGACACTGCTTTAGTTTGATAAACTGAAAACACACTTGCGAAGATTACCTATTGAACAAAAAACTGGTATCAGTCTCGATAACTCACCTAGCATAAATGTATCCGAGTGTAGGATATCCGGCAATATGCTACACAACGATCTGAACGTGATAAACTTGAATCTCGAGAGTAAAAAACAGGTGGTAACAGTGCTCTCCTACTGACAAGAACATCCAATTGGTCCTCTGTTTTCCCAACAGGCGCGTTATTCAAATTCCGTGTTCAAGTTTTCCTTGATTTTTTAGCTCTTTCGCTCCCTTACCGTCTAGCTATAAAGCGCGACGTGCCAGAAATGCTTCAACCCGAGAGTTCAGCTCGATGTGTGTTCCGCAAGACTAGTTCAGCGCACTAAATGCTTCCACGAGCAGGCGCGTGCCGCCGTTTTCACCACTAAACGTTTAAACACAGCGTTAATGGGTTGTGCATGCGACAACCCTTTTTGTGGTTTAGTAACATGTTTAGACGGTTAGTTTCCTCAAAAGCACCCGCAAATATCACAGGAGTCAGAAACAGCTTCTGTTGGAGAGATATCAGAACGTTTGGAAACGGAATTGATGATAAGGCGCTATCGTGCACGATCATACGTACTTCATTGCTTCAATTGCAATTGATATTTTTTGTGGTCTGGTCTTCTTAAACATAATAGCGTAACTTCTAGAAGTCAATTTGTGAACTTCTTGAGAAGAGTTTCAAAGTCAGTGTCAGTTTATCGAGTACTTACACTACTTTTCGCGGATATCACTCAAGCATTGCTTCCACTCCCATTTAATCTGATTGCCACTCAGTGAAGATAAACTATTCCATGATACAATTACTTGATGTGCGACATGTCGAAGTATTTTGATAACTCAAGCCATCGGAGACATTCTTTTGATTGAAAACCTCACTCGGAGGCCTCAATCCATTCTTTCTTTCCAACTCTGCCACATGGTAAATCTGAATTTGTGCAGCACAGATAAAGTTAATGGAATGAGACCCGAAATGAAAGATGAAGCGAAACACCGCTCTAAAATTTGTCTGATAAGAGTTTAAAAATAGCCTCGCACAATACTAAAACCTTACCATGAAACAAGCGGATCATAACACACGTACAGAAACACGGAATTTGTTCGGTTTTTCAGTAAACGCAAGCATAGAAACTCCTGGGACTGTGACAATAGTTACAGAAACACTTATCGCGTAGCAATTGAACCTGTTGCATTTACGTTACTCAGTTTTATGTTATTCGAAAACGTATTTACACATTTTGGTGTCTATTTCTCCGTCAGTTATTGGTTGATTCTTTTCATTCCCGTAATATTCACAATGTCCAACGCTTTCAACTAGAGCTCTTAAGTTTGTTTAACGCATTATCGACCAACTTGGCGGGTAAAGATGGAGTCATTTAGGAGGAGAGCACTTATCATCTGCAAAGCATTTAACAAGGATTATGACTTAAGCCACGCTGTGGAGGATTTCGCAGCAAGTCAGTTAAAACTATTCAATAAAGCAAATTCAATTGTATATAAAACAATACCTGAAGAAATTGGTCTTGCACAACTCTCTTGTACTCTATCGCTGAAGCTTTCTTTTCTGTAGGCTGCTCAAGTTAATTTAATTCAATTCCCTGCAAAGATAAAGAGCACACCCTTGGCATGCGGCAAGACTCGTGCCACAACTTTCACCTCGTTTCATGTTTTCATCACATTAATAAACCTTTTAAAAGACGGTAAATCAAATGTTTACTCTATAATTAAACACTAAAGTAAATATCAAACTTACCTTGACGCAGCTAAGGCGCTATTTGTAGTTGTGTACTAAACTTGTTATCTCGATCTCTAGTTTCGTTACGGTGTCTAAGGTCCGATGTATGGTGACAGTGGAATCCTATGACGTTGACGTTGTGTGTACTGCACGCCCGTACCTTTGCACACTACAGTATCGGTCGACAGTTTTAAAGGATATTTAAGTCCAAAGCTACCTTAAACCTTTGCAGTGAGTTTGCAGATTAATATTCCGCTCGGTTTCAACTTCTTTTCCCGTTTCCTTGCCCCGTAATGTACTTTAATTAAGACGCATAAAAGGGAGATAAGAAAGTTATTTGTCGCAAGTTCAACAAACAGCATGATAATCTGCTCCAGATAATAAAACTTAACCGTGTTCCCAATAAGGAAGTTTTCGCCTTTTTTGGCGGCGACTGAAATCTTACCGGAGACGACTATGAAAATTGTTTCATCTTTCGTAAAAGGTTTGTTAATTTCAAGGTCGGGACTGCTTATCTCGATAAATTCTTTCGGGTCATTAAAATGTCATTCCGACAAGGCAATGTATGAAGGACATTGCCAGTAAAGAGTGTTTCTTGCCTTATGTTCAGAACACTAATTTTTAAATGTAACACGGTTTGTTTGCAACTAACCTTGCTAATGGAGGGGTTTAGGTGCCCTCTGAAAATGTAAAAGTTGGTCAGAAAGAGTGCGTGTTTTCAATTTCTGTTTAGCAGATGTGTGCTGGTGTTTCGTGTAAGACTTTAGCGATAGCATCTACGTTAATGTAAACGTGTGTTTCTATGTTGTGCACGAATTTCCTGACTTTAATTTAAGTCATGATACACAACTCGGAACACCTACGGTTGAGTAACATTGGGTCGGAAAAAACAGTCTTTAGTCTATGCACAAAACATGAAAGCCCCAACGTTTCTGCTATTTCACCATATTTAGCTCAGGAAGCAAGCATCTGAGGATTAGACTAGCCTAGCAAGGCAACCCTCAGAAGCAGGTCGGAACAAATCCGAGCTTACTGCGCAAACTGCACAAAACTGAACAATTACCAGTGTCATCACCTTGCTATGTTTCCCACGGCCTCTTCAGTGACACGGGGTGCTAATATCGCCGGCTTTGACAGATTTTAAAACGTACTGAGTTTATACGTTCCAGTATTCGCTTGCACTTCTTCGATCAAAGCACCTGATAATCTAGAGCACTCAAGATTATTTGACTGGCATATGGTTTGCATCGGTGAGCAGCTGTTCAAGATTGGCAGGGGAGTTGAGTTGGTGATGGGTGGAGTGGGGTGGGGGTGGGGTATGTGGCCATGGGGAGGGAGTAGTAGGAGGGGGGTTACTCAGCCACATTTTTACGTTGTCTTCGTACAAGAACTCAGCTCCTTACTGCTGCTCTAAACCATTTTGGGCCAATATCACACGTTCTAACCATTTTCTAAACTGTTTCTATGGTTTCCCTTAAAACTGGTTGCGAGAATTTTGCTTTTCTTCTTACTGAGCTAGTTTACTGAATATGATCAAATGCTTTATTCTCATAACCAACAACTTCTGTAAGGAGAAAATACATTCTGATAAAATAGCTGGGATTGGAGGGGTTAATAAACGTACCACAGAAAGTGATACCACTCTAATCTACCTTACGAAAGGATTAAAAGGGCGTAATGCCGCAAATCGGACAACGTTTAGCCCATACTTTTGGCCAATTTTAGGTATGCGTGTGTTTTTGTATTGACCAGAAAATTAAAAGTGTCAAATCCAAGTTAGGTCAAACAATTTTGAGAAGGGAAACCAATTTCTTTCAGCCTCAATCCCATCAAAAAATAATAAACGTGCCTTAAGGTTACTGCTCATGTTGGAACGGACTAAAACATCAAAATTGAGATTTCGCAGAATATAAAATAAAAACATGAAATGATCTTCTAGTCAAAAACAATGTGTTTCAGTATGTCTAATAGTTTGCAAGATATGACGAACGAAAGTTTTTACCGGAAGTAAAATTGTACGACGCGCAGTGGTACTTTTGGAAGGAATTTCTCGAGACATGTTTTGGCTCAACACTACGAAATGATCAGTCAATTTTTAATGTCATGCCGTCAAATTTGGCGAGTTGGTAAAACAATAACAAAAGACAAAAATCGTCCTGGCAAATTTGGAAATTCCGCTCCAATTGTTTTAATTTTGTATGCTGCAAAAGAGGAATTTTCTTAAAATGGTTGCAGAAAATTAAAGACGATTTTAATCAAAAGTCGCCAGGACGGAATTAGAGTGCAAGTGGTACTAAAAACTAATAAACAAAATACAAATGGCGTAATTTGAAGCTAACAGTCCCATTGACATCTGGAAGCGAAAGGGTTAGTTTGAATTATGAAGCTTGCATTTGTTTACAAACAAAATTCTTTTTTGAAAAAGGTCACCAACATCTAGAGAATTTCATAATCTTTCCATTGATTATAGGTTTATGGTTAACCAATGCGTATTATCGAAGTTGCATACGAAAAACTGAAAACAAGATAACCTTAACTGGACCAAGTCGGATGCCCACTGATTAGATGGCAGTACCCGTTTCTGCGTGCTCAGTTTGTTTCTGTCGAAAACTTGAACATAACTGAGTGCAGACCAATATAAATAGTTGAGCTTAAGGTAAATGTTTTTAGAATAGTCCCTACCCGCGCAAACTCATCAAGGAACTCGGTTGCAAGAAATACAAAGTTATCAACTGCGCCTGCGTGAAACTAGTGATACGCGCAAAGGGTTTTGGGTCGGTCCTTCTTCTGATCCTTTTAAATACACAGAAATATCATCATTATCAGGCCTATCCACGATATTTTGATTGATCTAAACCCTTCCATAAACCCAGAGTTTGAAACCGTGTGCTAATTTCTTGTGTACTCCCAGTTCGGCAGCTGCAAAATTCTACTACGACTGTTCGTTTTAACCGTCTTACAAAGTAGAAGTGTTCTTTAAAAAAATAAAACTTACAAATTTTGAATTTCAGATTTCTTTTTGTTCTTTAAAAATATAGCAGGATGACAATTAAGTCTGACAACGATTGGTAAGGTAAATTCACTAGACGGTTTGTGACGCTCGATCTGTCCCATCGCCTTTGGCTCCAACACGTCACATCACTATCAGTTCTTTCGTCTGGGTCATGCCAATAGTTTTCAACAAATGAGATAAAAAGAGTTTTAAAACATGAACTTTTACTGTTTCAATTGTCCTTACAAATAAATAACTCGCTATTCCGGACCCGCAGTGGACATAGAGGGACACAGATGACATACAGACATTGTGGTCCAACCTACTGTAGCCATCTTACAACGTACAACGATAGTTCAGTGTTAAACTCCAGCCGGATCTGGCCACGTGTACGTCATTGTAAAAAATTTATGGCAAACCGAAGTTTCACACTTTCCAGCCAAGATTTCCTGCATCCGAGAACATTGACGTAGACTCATGGTTGAATCGCTCTACTGTACCTTGTTAAAGCTTATCTTCAATTATCTGTGTCTGTATCAAACTTTAATTACGTCCAAACAACATTTTAAAACCTTTATCACAGCCTCATCTGTCCTACCTTTGTGTTTATAGTAGGAAACAACTTACTTCTAAGCTTGTGCAAGTGGCTATAAAAAGTTCTTGTTTGATATAACTCTACTAACCAAAGGAAATAAGCCGGTATCTCGGTACTGCGGTAAGGAAACAAACTTAGCTGTTGTTTGCGAAAAGCCCAGGAAACATGCCGGCAAAGTGCAAGGGGAAGAAAGAGCCGAGGAAATTAAAAAAATAAACGCAGTGTTTCTTGTTTGCACACAACCAATTGATAAATGAGATATTTAAAGAATTTTCATAAAGATGGAGGAAATCAGTAGCAAAACAAAATGGATTTCAGAAGAGTGTTTCCTGTCTCAACAAATTCATTTTAAGTCCACTCACAATTGTCACTACTCCTTTACAAAATTGTCGCTGCCAGAGTGCGTTCAGTTGTCACACTTCAATCTCTAATCCCTGACACTTGAACTTGGTGAATGTCAACCTTTTTCAAGCCAAAAAGAGCGGCCATTCAGTATGACTAACACAATTGTATGCTTTCTGTGCCAGAAAAGCGCTGTTTCTTGAACTTTAAAGCTAAACAACGCTCCCCTGAATTGGGTATTGTACATGCTCATTAACCGCGCCTTTGAGAAGCTATGCAGGGAATTCGTTTCATAAGCCTACTGCTGTTCTTAGGTTAGATCTTATCAAGTCTTTGAGTGTCCAAAGTTTCAGCTTGGCTTATGCATTTGATATTTTATACTGGTTGCTGTCAAACCTACACTTTTACTCGACTATCACTAAAATGCCCGTGAAGTGCGAGCTATAGCCTAGAGTACAGTAACACTTTATTAGAGGAAGAAAATTACTTCGCCTTGAACGCATTTGGGGATTTCAACCGATAACATACACTTGTGATAAGACGAAAACTGACCATGATTTCTTTAAACAAATTATCCACAGGTTAACTAACTTGTGGCGTGCATACTGATGTTACGAGATACAATCTCAACCTATAAACCGATAGATTGTAGGTAAGTGCGATATATTAAAGTGGATATACTATACTAAGCATGTTTCGATCAATGTGATCATCCTGAATCAGATAAGGTTAATAAACTCTGTCATATCAAGATACGACCAGAGACAAGTTGAAGAAAAATCAGTTGAGAAAATGAACCCAAACTGCTCCGCAAGGGATTCAAATTCTATCATAGCAGGTGTTCTTCTAACCAAGCCCGTGGGCTTGGGGGTGCGCATGCCCTCCCCCCCCCCTCCCCCCAAGCAGTTTGAAGAACTAGTCATGTAGGAAAACAAATGACCACGGAGCCCCCCTAAAATCCTTGTTTCTTAGGAACTTGCACGACCTAACAGTCCAACGTTTAAATTGGTCCCAGTTCTTGAGGTATGCCCCCCTCCCCACTCCCCTGCCC
>JAOBRG010374756.1:0-11559 GCA_027574985.1 Umimayanthus nakama
GAAGTAAAGCGCATCAGACATCAGGGTAAGTGTTCAGGATGTGATTAGTTAAGAGTTTCTTAAAATTATTACGTCTATTTAATTTAAAATCTTCCTGAATAGAGTTCCATAATTTGGCACCTACAATGCGAATGTTAAATTTGCCATAGTTCGTTCTTACTTTAGAGATGTAATAGGAGTCTTTGGAGGCTAGTCTGGACAAATAGTTTATTACAGTGTGTACATGTACGCATGCCAAAAATTTGGTAGCATCGCCATACCTGGTTTAACAACCACTGGATTATGTTCAACCAAAATAACTATCTTTAGTTGCTACAGAGAAGTGGTCCATCGTCTGTTCCTTCTAATCTGTTGGTCAACAAGAAATCACAAGTCTTTATTTATTAGTTTACTCGTGAACCATACACTCAATCATACTCTACCGGTAATTTATTTGTCCATTCACTTGCTCACTCAGTCCTTAGTTCACATATGCACGCGCACCATATCAATTGATTGCCCTTAAGCTGTTTTAACAACCCCAGATGATCCATAAAATAATACAACTGTCTCACACTGTAGTTGTTGCATGTACATGTATGTTGTACCTTCACCATTTTATGCTCTGTTGGAAAAAACATAAATTAGTTCTTCCTTTTTATATAATTCATGTTCAATTAATAAAATGTACACTTATCTAGCTTAGGCACAATCCAAGAAATCACTGAAATCAAGATATGCTCAACTGACAAACACATACATGACCGTAAAACAACAATCTAAGGAATGGTAGTCAGTTTTTACTCTTCAATTCACTACTGAAAAAGACGAATAGTTTAACAAGTTGTATTTTACAAACTTATTCCATCACTTACCTCCATACGGTGTACATCCCCTGTAAGAAAATTTTCAGTGGATTACATCCCCTTGAAACCTGTAATCTAAACTAACTGTGACTTGAACTAACTGTAATCTATGCTGATACTGCAAATGGATGAGAAGATGTTTGTTTGATAATTGTGCTGGAACTTAAGATTACATCGATGTAGCTAAAAAAAATGAAAACATACCAGCAACATAGATGTTATCACACCAATTGCAATTTTCCAGGTCTTGCCAATTTGGTAGCATTAGCTCACACTGCACTAAGCTGACTGAAAATCTAATGCCATAGACAGTACACGTGCATTAGTAAGCAAACACATGTTTACATTTTAGGAATAACCATTGTATCATCTACTAAAATAAGACAATTTTATATAAAGTACATTAATTGAATGGTAGAAAAAAGCTGGACAATGCATCGATCTCGCAATAATTAGCTATCCAATAGAAAAGTATACAACACGCATCTGGTAGAAGACCTATAGTAAGTACATGTACATTCAATGATATCTCTGTCAGTGATCCACAAGACATTTGATAGTACCTCCAAGTACAGCATCGTCCTACACATGGATACACAATGTAATATCAGTTCACCATCCTTTCCCAAGAAGTGTATGTCCTGTACACTTACCATCTAACCTGTCAACCAGATTGAGAGTTATGCATGTATTTAAAGCACCGGTACAATAAACTTCACGAAGCACATTGATACAGTGTACATACTATGCACTGGTCTTGAGCGACTTTTTTGGTTAAACGTAAAAATGCGAAACAATAAGTACTGTACCAACTGCTCTTGGAAATATCAGTAAGAACTGGTTTATTAATAGTGTGTGAGCCACAGTTTAATCCAGTACAAGACAGACAGTTATATAATGGTACATGCCCCGGCCACCCACTAAGCACACACATTTGCTTAGTATAAAAACACACTATAAAAATTATATTCTATATATTAATTAATAGTCATCAGTACACTTGTACATACATCAATCTGAATCATAGATTTGACCCCCATACCTTAGTATTGGTTCAACAACAGCTGGTGATCCACCAATAGCAAATCTGACTGTTTTGTTGCAACAAGACAAACCTTGCCATATGACTTGATCTGTAAGTTTTAACTTGCAGATCATAAAATACCTGGAATTCAAAAATTTCAGTTTTCAGTTTCTTACCATAACTTAGACAAATCATTTGTAAGTCAAAAAGTTATAACACAAAATATGCTTACAAGTGTTCATTTCATGTAGTTTATAAACAAACAATTAAACCCACTTGGATTTCTTATATACAGTATATGCATGACCTCTTATGGACAGCTTAGTTCGAGCTAATGAAGCAAAAAAAGGAGCAACATTGCCACAAATCTGTATTATTTTTTATATTTATTGTCTTACTGGCAGAAGGTCACAGCAACAGGTTCACAGTCTGACTGAAATTTCTTGTTGCAGTTCTTGCAATATTAAAGTATATTAAACACACGTACATGAATCTTACAATCACAGTATACTCTATATAGTTAATATATAATTATAAAGATCTCAGATCCCAAATATATTCGATGAGTATATATACCACCTGTAGATTGAAAGTGGATAAAATCAGTACATTTTTTGTTACTCACTATATACATATAGCAGCATATTATATAGATTTTATTAAGAGTTTTAACTCCTAAAAAGGAGCATGTAATAACTAAAGTAGTAACTAAAAAGTGTATTATTAATACAAGTGTATATATACATATAGGTTCACTTGAGCATGTTCTTGGAGTGTCATGTCACTGATCCACGGAACTTCATGTATGTATCTTATTAGTATTAACAGATCTAGATATGTCATATAAGACACAATGATCATCACAGTGTGTTCTTTAGACTGAGGTGAATATGTACAGCATATTTGGAAATACTGCAGACCTGCAAGAAAACCGTTACTGCTTAATTGGTTAACATAATGTTTTACAAGCTAGTGAACAGCAATGTTACACATGTATCAATTTATACACTGAGCAACTAGTATAAAAAAACATTTAAAACAATATAACACAACTAATAATTTTGTTGTACAATTATAATAGAAAATTAAAAGAACAGAAACATTAAAAAAATTGTACAAAATTACTGTTTAAAACTAATCAAACAATTGGAATGGTACACGTTTACACTTGTACATAGTCCTGAAGATACATGTAGTGTACTGTCAGTAATATAAACTTTAACAAGTTAACCGATGATACATAAACCTTAATATTGCCTTGTCTTTAAAAAGATAAAGACACAATTGTAAAATGTATCCGTGGCTAATAATACAAAGCTGATAATATTTACTATAATGTGCATCATTCAACAAGATAATTTACTCGCTGTACCTGATAATTTAAATTAATTACTGTACCAGGTTTAGGTTGGTGCTGCAATGTACATTGACTTCACAATGTTATCACTGGCCAGCTTTAGAACCAATGCATTAGTTTCACTGATGACATTAGTAAACCAATGGAAGAGCATTTATCTTGAACTGCTATAATTATACAAGAAAGAATGGTGCTGAAGTCTCAACTAGGCACCTCAATTCCAGCCAGAGTAAAAGTATTACATGTTTAATATAGCTAGCTATACATGTAATAAATAAATATATAATTTTAGACAGTACACACACAGGAAGTAATCAGTAAATGACGTCTCACATACATGCACAATTTGTATTAATTGTGTTCTAATTAAAGTATATAAAACCACCATTAATATAAAGTTCCTAGTCAACTGTGTTATAATATCAAGAATGCATATATGAAAATTTTAAGTTAATATGTCTACAATCATTAAGCTTATAGCACATTACTACAAACAAGTAGAACCTGAAAACTGCAAAGTAAAAAAATATATATAGCTCATAGGAAAATCTTATTCACACTCCAGTTAACTGTGTTCATTCACAAAAGAATGGGGATTCAGAAACATACATTGCTGAACATATGAATTTTAAAACCAAACTCTAAAAACATGAAAAAAAAAATGTAAAGATGTTAAGGAATCAAATATATTGTACATCATGTATATATATGTCACAGACCCATAATAGAGTCTACATGTATGTGTTAACACATTTTACAAAACATTTCAATAGCATCATTTCATGCGGTGTTAAAGAAACACAATGTGCCATTTTAACAGACTGTAAACAACAACAACAACAAAGAAAAGTTACAGTAATCAAATAATAAAAATACTACAGTATAAAGATAATGTACTGTTAATTACATTTACACAACAGTGTAACCTTTATGCATAAACTGACAAATCCAGTATTAAACATATTCATGAATAGAACTTCATTTCAGGAACTCGTTACATAAACAAAGTTTACTTATTGCTTTTTTTAATTATAACTAATGATATAAGTAAATATATTAACTATGTATTTGAAAAAGAAAAATATAAATGAGTATAAACAGATTAAATTAGTTATCTTTTAAGTGCTTATCTCAATTGCTTATGATACACCAAGATTTATACCACAAATCTAAGTGTTTACTATGATACACTTATACAAACACTTCATAACATTTCTACATTGAACAATAACAGATGTCAAAAGCAGAACATTTTGTCGTTGTGTAGACATTTAGGGATTCAACAGTGAAAATCTCACTGCAATGACTTTGTGTTAGCTTTAAAATAGTGTGTATTGTATTATAAACTATTTCTAGTAAAATAGAACGCAAACCCATACAACTACACAACATATTCAACTACAGTCATGTGAGCAATACACTACATTGTTCTTGTAGTACTGTGCTTCTGTCCTGTAAAAACTTGTCAACCATTTGACTGTATGTCCACTGAAACCTCAACTCAGCATCTTCGATTCCAACAATGATTATTATCAACCTTTTCTTTTTGAATGAATGTTATAAATTTACATTTCTCTATCAGACTACTAGATATATATATAACTATCCATTACCAATGGTAATGGTCGAGAATGCAGTGAATTTGTGTTTAGTTACAAATAAGATGTATGCCGGGAAAACATTACTAGCAGGGGTTTGCCATGGTTGCACTTGGCTATTCCTGGGTCGCCGAAGAAAGTTTAGAAAACTCAATGTTTTCCCGAACTTGACCCATGGACACACAAAAAACTTGTCAAATGATCCTCACATGCAATGCACTGAGCCCAAAATATGCCTTGCAGCTCCCTTTGCTTGTCACAATAATAAACATATTTGTTCAATAGGTACACTGCACATTTAACTACCTTGTACCTTCATGCATGTGATGCAAATATATACTTGTATATTTGTACAAATTTGTAATTGTACAGTTTATTAAAAATACAATTTAAATAGTTCTACATTTATTTATATTGGACAGGTACATCTTTGGTTACCACTTAACCAAGGACAACACTATATCATATAATGGCTGTGTACTTGCATAAAATGTCACTATATAAAACAAGCGTTTGGTCAACCACAAAATCCAAAAGTTATTTAGATTAATAAATTGTCCAGAGCTACAAAATTTATTAGCTACACACACACAAGAAGCAGAACTCAATGCCCTAATTACTGTGTTATACGAAGATACCTAAATTAATGCAGGATTAAATTGCTCTTGTATACAAAGTGTGACACAAAAAACAACCTGAACCAAAACCTCAACTCGGCACTTTCCGACTTGAGTAATTTGTAACTATATACTACAGTACACATATATATATACAACAAACCCACTAAGACACAAACCTTGCATTAAGCATGTGTCACATGCCTCTAAATGATTTCACATGCCTGAAGAACTGATAATTTTTTTCATACATATGCTGTGATTCACACCCCTAAAGACTGAAACACCCTGCCATATTTTCTCCGTTACTTATGTTTGAATCATACGTCCAGCAATTTTAACCTTAGCATCTCTGCAGATACTACATGACAATATGTAAACAGTATATTGCAACAAGAATAGTGAACTATATTACTTAGTATAATATTATAAGTGTTTAGAGCTACACCTATGGAGGTAAATGCATAAACTAGAAGATGAACATAAACTCCATTAGGGCATACAGAGTGAATGTAGCTCATGGAAAGAAAAAAAACATTCAAACATCAGTGTCCTGCACATACAGTACCACTAGCTAAAGCTGATGTGGAGCAAAAATTGATGTTTAAAAATTCAACCTGTCGAAAAAACAAATTAGTGTTTTGTTTCAGTACTCTAAGCAAGTTGCTAATTGACATAACTACATGTATAATATGCATTTGTACATGTTAACACCACAAAATTCAACCTGCTGAAAAATTCACAATAGGGTATTGTTTCAATAGTCTATGCAGATTGTTAATTGCAACTACATGTATTATATGCAATTGCCACAAAATTCAACCTGCTGAGAAAACAAACTAGTGTATTGTTTCAATAGTCTAAGCAAGTTGTTAATTGGTATAACTACATGATTGTGTATTATATGCATTTGCAAATGCCAAATTCAACCTGCCAAGAAACAAGCAATTAACTATATTGTTTCAATAGTTTTAAAAAGCAAGTTGTTAAATGAGATAACTACATGACTTGTATAATATGCATTGTAAATGCCACAAAATTCAACCTAGCTGCTAGGAAAACAAACAAGTGTATCATTTCAATAGTTTAAGCAAGTTGTTAATTGGTATAACTACACGACATATAATATGCATTTGCAAATGCCACAAAATTCAACCTGCCGAGAAAACAAATTAGTGTATTGTTTTAATAGTTAAAGCAAGTTGTTAATTGGTATAACTACCACATGAATGTATAACATGATTTTGTAAAAGGCCACAAAATTCAACCTGCCGAGAAAACAAACTAGTGTATCATTTCAATAGTTTAAGCAAGTTGTTAATCGACTTAACTACATGTATTATATGCATTTGCAAATGCCACAAAATTCAATCTGCCGAGAAAACAAATTAGACAGTGCATTGTTTCAATAGTCTAAGCAAGTTGTTAATTGAGATAACTACATGTATAATATGCGCTTGTAAATGCCACAAAATTCAACCTGCCGAGAAAACAAGTTAGTGTATTGTTTCAATAGTCTAAACAAGTTGTTAATTGGCATAACTACATGAATGTAATATGCATTTTATTTTGTAAATGCCACAAAATTCAACCTGCTGAGAAAACAAACTAGTGTATTGTTTCAATAGTCTAAGCAAGTTGTTAATTGGCATAACTACATGTATATAATATGCATTTGTAAATGCCACAAAATTCAACCTGCTGAGAAAACAAATTAGTGTATTGTTTCAACAGCCTAAGCAAGTTTTTAATCGGCATAACTACATGTACAGTATAATATGCATTTGCAAATGCCACAAAGTTCTACCTGCCGAGAAAACAAATTAGTGTATTGTTTCAATAGTCTAGGCAAGTTGTTAATTGACATAACTACATAAATAACATGCATTTGCAAATGCCACAAAATTCAATCTGCAGAGAAAACAAATTAGTGTATTGGTTTCAATAGTTTAAGGGAGTTGTTAAATGACATAACTACATACATGTATATATGTGTAGTACATGGGTTATCTCTCAAAAGCGAGAATGATGTATAACTTCCTAGGTAGACAGCCTACATGTACCAAGGCTATTGAGCTCTACCTGCCCAGACCGTAACCCTGGTTGAGGGATGCTGAGGGTTTACTAACACTTGCCCAAGGTGACCACCCAGGCTAGTGGAGGGTAGGAGCCACTCTACAACTCCATTCTAAACCAGTGTAATATCCTACAAAGTTAATATGTAAATTAATTATCAATTACACCAATTAAGTATCACAGGACCTCGAGTTCAATAGCAGATGCTCCGAGCGAGGTCTAGCCACTGCCCTACATGTATATAGGATTAATTGGAGCCAAAACCAATTGTAGAATTGCACACGTTTTAGGTATCCTACTGATGAACAGTTACTGATTTGCATTTTATTTCAGAAACATTATAGGAGTCTGTACAGTTTCAATTTCAATGTGTTTGTAAATGCCTTAATGCCGTAAATTCAACCTGCAGAGAAAACAAATTAGTGTTTGTTTCCTGGAACAACAATAAAATAGAAACTTACAGTGAGCTACAAGTGGAAGGCCACAGTCTCATTTTGTTACATATACATTTACAAGAAATGTTGCACTTGGACCAGTTAAATCATATATGTTGTGCCCAACTAACAGACACAAAAAACAGTTATAAAATGCATTAACTGTTTCAATTCAGAAATAAGATACTTCTGTCCCAAATTCTGCAAACAACAATTACATGAACGAATAACTAGCAAGTAATTAAACCTTTAACAACAAGCAAGAAACTGATTATCATGCAGCAAGTTTCTCACATACTGACAAAGTACGTGTTAAGTTTCACTGCAATCGATTCGGATTCAAGAAATATGAATAGTTTAAACAGAAGACTTGACTACATGTATACCATACAGAAACCGCTGCAAAGGTTTTGGGCAATGTCCAACAAAGCAAATACTTTCTTCACAAAACAAATATCAAATGGCGGGACTTTTAAATACCTTCAACCGCCAACTTCCTCCACGTGGCACGTCGCTACAAAAATTCGCCGACCCGCAGCGCCTGCAGAAAAATATATAAAATGATATTTGTCAGAAAATTTTGAAAATTCATTTATGGACACGAGACCTGCAGTTGTCCAACAACTATAGTGAGTTACAAGGTAGTCTTTCTGATAAAAGAAATACGCGTTCATGCCTGCCGTAAAATCCTTGCGGCAGCTTGTTAAACATGTTAATAAATCACCCAAATTTTCAACCTACAAATAAGGTATAAGTAACGGTACACGAAGTAGGATACACTTTAAGCAGTTTATTATAACGAAAAACGATAGTCAGGGTAATAACTGTTAGACAATTGACAAAAACTTGACATAAATTCAACACACCTCCATTTGTCTTTTCTCCATTTTGATCTTGGTCGAGTCGAGTGTTTACCGCGTTAGGCCTGGTGCCGACAAAGCCTCGCAACGCGTGTGTGTCATGTAGGAGGAGGAGGGAGGGGGGGGGGGAGTTAAGCTCACTCACTCTGCCAAAACCAACACATTTGAGTTTTACATAACTTTTGATGCCTGAACCAACATTTTGAATAACAAATTGCTCTCTAATCGCTTAAGCAAGTAAATTCGTTGGGGCGCTTTCGCACTAAGTAATTTTATCGACATGATCGTGTCCATGATCGTTCCATTTAAGGTCGTTTCTTACGGTAACGCCCACTAGCTGATCTGAGTCCCTGAAATTAACCAATCAGGGACGAGGACGTCTGCAAAACTGTATATCATGTCGTTACAGGCCCCATCCGCGAGCCAAGACACAAATAAACTTAAGCAGTTAGTGATTAACTCTTCAGTGTTAAAAAAACTCAATCTTCTTTCTAGACTGCGAGCCGTCCCTTTATTTCGCTATTTCCGGGCCGGGAATGGAAGATTCCTGGATTTAGCCGTGTGGCGTAATCAGTGCAGATGGGGGAGTGGGGTAGAGCTGCTCTAGCCCCACTCCCCAATCCAGTGCAGTACGCCACACGGCCAAACCCAGGAATCTTCCATTTCCGGCCCGAAAACAGCGAAATAAAGCGACGGCTCGCAGTCTATCTTCTTTCCAGAAGTTCCCGCTTAAATTTGGTTAATTAGTCCAAAATACTTCTTTAAGAGCAGGCTTCAGTAATGATACACAGTTTTGCAGATGACGTCACAGGGTCAGATTAGCTGGCAATATCTTAGTTGGTTTCACAATTTCAAAAACTTTACCATTTGCCTCAAGACAATCAGTGGCCATGTTGCTTTTTCCTCGAAAGTCTATTTTGAGTTCTTTGCACCGGCTTAAGTGAGTTCAGCTTGAATCTATTGTCGTTAGACCACCGAAGGACACCATGACTGAAGCGCTGATGGTTCACCAGACTTGGGAACATTTTCAGAGACCGTGGTGTCGTCTGCATATGCACCAATCCGGATTCCTTCACCTTGTGAAATTCCGACCGAGACTGAGTTGAAATACGTCTCGTAAAAAGTCCGCCACCTAGTTGACAACGGTGGGTTTTATTCCTAAGGGAAGTCGCACATATCGATTTGTTCCACGAGAAACGTCAATCTGACGTTTGGGGGTGGGGGAGTTCTCGACCCTGACGTTTCTTTTGTATCAAAACGTGAAAAAACCGATAGTTTGCTATTAAAATCAAATAGATTTTTTTTAAAAAGATTTATTCCTTCGTAATTTTGCGCACTTGCTACGTGTTTGGTCAAAATATTTTTTCTTTAGGCCAGCAGAGAAAGAAATTATTAGAATACCGTCTATAATACTCGATCTTTTGAGACATACTGATACATTTTCATTTTTATTGATTTTTCAAATAATAAGCATGAAACAAAAGTAAGTAACGAACCTAATTTGTCATCCTCGGAGACCCAGGATCAGAGACAATTCGTTGGGCGAACAAAGAGCAAAATAAAGGTCGTAAATAAACTAACAACGCATGAAGAAAACAGCCTGGTAGTAGTAGTCCCAGGCCCTACCGGTTTTCATTCCCAAAATACCCTGCGTGACCAAGTACTAACACGTGCGATCGAGCATGGCATCTCGTCACATCTAGTTGTACGGTAAGTACTTTTGTTTTGTACTCTTGTTTTGTACGGGTCTGAAAACCTATAGAATTTCGTTGTAAACTGGGTAAATTGTTATGAAAGGCTGAGAAAGTACAATTCGGGATAACAATTTTACGCGTAACTCCTTAATCTGACGCTAATATAACTATGTGGAGAGTAGCATTTCGAGCGAGTTTGATTGAACCCTTGAGATGTGCCGTGAAACATCTATTAAATTTAGAACTGACGAGTTTTGCATCAATTAATCAGATGTAAATATCGATAATAATGGCTGACGTTTCTAAGGGGAGGGTGGGAGGGGGGAAGGGGGGGTTTCGCGGAGAAACTCGTCAGATTGATGTTTCTTGTGGAACAAATCGATATGTGCAACTTCCCTAAACTCTAGAGCTTGGCGATCAGCCTCTGTTGTGGCCTGCAAGATCGAAAGCTATCTTATAGCCAAGGAGTCAGCTGCTCTTACTTTCGTGCCTGTCCCTGTTTAGGAGCAGCGGACAAGTGATGCAACATGGAGATGAGTGCGAACGTAGTGCAGGAATTAGGTATAAAACTAAACTGGTTGAGATCCATACATTCATGCATTAAGGGTTTGAGTTCTCAGAGGTTTTCGACAATGTAGTGTTAAAGATATGGGACTCCGGTCCTTGTTAAAGTCTTCAATGGACGTTACCTTGGGAACAGGTAACACATCCGCCAGCTTCCATCTACGTACGTGGGACAGTTTAGATTGTCAAAATGATTGATTAAACATTTCGGTTAAAACTGGAGCTAACATATCATAGAACTCTTGCAGCACCCAGATTCGCGGGATGTCGCCCCTACCTACCGCCCCCCCCCATCTCCTCCTGCTCAAGACGCACTAATTTATGGGCGGCCGTCACCACTAAAAACACGTCAACAGTCAAACGGCATAAACTAGAGCGGTTTGGTCTGGCCGTCCATGACTAAATAACATAAGTAGTTATCAAATGGTCCAGGCTAAACGCAAATAGAATAAGCAACGTATGTTAAACAGAATAAACAAACCTCGAACGG
>JAOBRG010374767.1:0-11557 GCA_027574985.1 Umimayanthus nakama
ACCTTGTATCAACTTAACCGCTAAGGCTGCATACATTTAGATAACAAATATTAATCTTCCTTTTTGTCAAATATGTACTTTTTTTTTGGTTTTTTTTGTTTGTTTTTTTTGTTTTGTTTTGCTTTTTTTTCTCCCAAATCTTATGTTAAGTTGGCATGTAAAAGTAGATATGTATGTAAATAGAACTGTAAAAAAAACTGTAAAAAAAAATTTAAAAAAAAATTTAAAAAAAAAGCTGTCGTAGTCTCAACACTTTCATGTAACACAATTGAACGTATGCACCGTGTGAACGAAACACCTTACGTGCGTATGCACTTGTCTACAGACTTCACCTTGCCCGTAAACAAAGGCTGCCATAATCTCAACACTTTCATGTAACACAACTGAACGTATGCACCGTGTCAACATATCGCCTCACGTGCGTATCGCTTGTCTACAGCCTTCACCTTGCCCGTTAACTAAGGCTGTCTTAGTCTCAACATTTCATGAAACACAATTAAACGTATGCACCGTGTGAACAATACACCATACGTGCGTATGCACTTGTCTACAGCCCTCACCTTGCCCGTAAACAAAGGCTGCCATAATCTCAACACTTTCATGTAACACAACTGAACGTATGCACCCTGTCAACATATCGCCTCACGTGCGTATCGCTTGTCTGCAGCCTTCACCTTGCCCGTTAACTAAGGCTGTCTTAGTCCCAACATTTCATGAAACACAATTAAACGTATGCAACGTGTGCACGTATCACCGTACGCCACCTACGCACCTCTCTACAGCCCTTTCCTTGCCGTAAACAAAGGCTGTCGTAGTCTCAACACTTTCATTAAACATATAGGAACGTATGCACCAAGTGCACGTATAACCGCACGTACGCATGCATTTGTCTACAGCCCTCACCTTGCCGTAAACTAAGGCTGTCGTAGTATCAACACTTTCATTAAACATATCGGAACATATGCACCAAGTGCACGTATAACCGCACGTACGCATGCATTTGTCTACAGCCCTCACTTTGCCGTAAACCAAGGCTGTCGTAGTCTCAACACTTGCGTGAAACACAGCTCTGCTTAGGGTCATTCCATCCAGATGAAACCTGTACTCAGATTTTGGTAAACGTTTGTCCATTTGTAATTCAATATACGTAAACTTCAGAAATGAAACAAAAAGGGGAGTCCAAACACTACTTATAATCCCTCTGGGACGATATTTTTGTCACTACCATCATCTGAGATACCAAATCAAATGTTCAGAAATCTAGAAACATACGAAAAGGTTTAGTAAGAAGCGCTCCTGGATATTGAGAACGTTTGCTTCGGGCATTTATGCTAAGTTGTTTTAATTGTATCAGAGTTTTTTCAAGTGAAAACTGCTGCTAAAGTTACCAAACCCAGAGAAACAAGTAATCCATGCCAAGAACTTTCAATTTTATCGTTTTTTTATAACACTCAGAGTTTTCTGATTTTTTAACATGGTGTTCTATGGTCAAAAGTCAAATTGAAGAAACAAAAATAGGGGGTAACCGCGCTTGTTTAGGAGATGTTAAGCAAAAAACTGCTAAAATGGATGTCTTCTGCTTATTTTACAAAAGTTGGCTTCATTCACACAAACTTTTCCGACAAATTTTACCAATTGTCAATTTAACTATAAAATATTTATCAAAGAATATTGACACTACTCAAAAATTATAATTTTACCCCTAATGCGCAGAAGAGCCGCGCACTGCATAGTGCAGGGGAATGATCTCAGCGTATGCACCGTGTGCACGTGAAACCGTACGTATGTGTGCACCGGTCTAAAGCTCTCACCTGGCACGTAAAATATGGCTGTCGTAGTCTTGACACCTTGAAACACTAGTTTACGTATACACCGTGTGCACGTATCACCGTACGTACGTATACATCCGTCTACAGCCCTCACCTGACACATAAACTAAGGCTGTCGTAGTCTTGACGCCTTGAAACACTGGTTTACGTGTACACTTTGTGCACGTATCACTGTAAGTACGTATACATCCGTCTACAGCAATCACCTGACACGTAAACTAAGGCTGTCGTAGTCTTGACACCTCAAAACACTAGTTTACGTATACACCTTGTGCACGTATCACCGTATATCCCTCAGCCATCACCAGACACGTAAACTAAGGCTGTCGTAGTCTCAGCATTCTCGTTTAACAAAACTGTCCTCAGTATTCTCGTGTAACACAGTTTAGCGTATGCAACGCGTTTTTACGTGAGGCTCGTATGAACGTTACACTCAAACACTAACTTTGAATCATCATAATTATGGTTTTGCCATTAACCCAGCATTGTTTGTTCTCCCTTTTTCTTTACTGTGCTGCTAACGGCGATCTTCAGAACATCGAGGTACGTGTCTTGTGGTAAAACAGCTCTGACAGAAGATTGAAGAAGGATTTAGCTTAAAAACATAAAATTGAGGAAGATGAGACTATATCCATAGCTTAAGAAACACAGTGAAAACTTAAAAGAGGAGTGATATATTTTTATTCCATCTTTATTCTGCATGTTCTGTCCCCGTGTGTGGACGCACGCGTAGAGCACTGTGGAGTACTTTGTATATACTGATTAGTTTTGTATTGTGTTGCATAATTGTTGTTCCTTGACACTCTTAACAGAAGGTGTCTCTTTTAGTTTCAAAAATAACAGCAGTTAGAACTTTTGTCCAACAAGTAGTAAAAAAATAGAAACGCACGGGGCAATGCTGAAATTAGACATGCGGGAAACAAAATGCAATCAGGTACAAGTTGCTTTCAAAACTCAGACAAAAACATAGCATAGCTGCAACAGTATTTACATTGTAGAGTATAACAAAGTTAGCATGAAACTAAAGTTAAAGTGTGTGCGATTTGACGTTCTTCCGTCTAAAAAGCAACTCATGTGTGAAGCTGAAGAGTATGCGTTAGTTTTTTCTGTTATATATACATGTAACAGGCTCGTAATCAGGGTAACCCCCCGCCCAGCCTACGGGCCTGATAAATATATAAATAGAGAGAGAGAGAAAGATTGCGTGTATTTGCAGGGGCTGCTTGCACAGTTCAGCCGTTGTTTCTCAGTAAATTTAGAGTTCAGCTGGCTGTAAACCCAAACCTATTTGGCTTCGCATGCGAAATTGAAGCTAGGTATTAGTATCATTTGACGAAAACCTTCTGTGTACAGAAAGCTGATACTGATTGTTTTTCTGCTTGGCATCTTAGGGTCCGCACCTGCGAATGGCGAAAGGCATCCCACCAGTGAAAGGGACTTTTGCCTCGGATTCTAAGACTGGGTACGGGAACAGGTTCTCTTTTATAATGAACTGCGTTGTGACGTTACACGAATCGCTTGTCATTTTGTGGTTACAAATCGCAACAAAAGAAAGTATACGTTGACTTTTGTTCTTGAACGCATCAGTGACCAGTCACTGGGCGCAGATGGTAGGAGATCTGGTTTCCATTCTGGAATTAGTTGTCAAATACAGTACTCGTTCCTTTTGTATGGTGTTTAGTTTATATTTTTGTTAATGGGTAATGTCCCGGATAAGCAACCTCATGAAAAATGACGTTATTCGATTTCCTTAAACTTGCTTCAAGTGCCAGAAATTGAAAGAGCCCTTGGAACAAGGTTGCGAGTTCCTCTGCACTGGCAGAAAACCCAATGTCTTTTTGCACTGCCTTTTACATACAATTATTATAGTCTATCAACGTGTCCATAGCAGGGTTGCCACGGTCCTTGAAAATCCTGGAAAGTCCTGGAATTGGCAAAACAAAATTCCAGGCCCTTGAAAGTCCTTGAATTTTGGTTGTGGTCCTTGAAAATCCTGGAATGGACAAAATTTTCAGCCTAAACTGTACAAAAATAATGAAACTAAGCTGTTTGTCATAACCGAACATTACACCTTCAATGTAGTATTGTATGAAAACAGGAACGGAGGCTCGATTTTTGCAATAAAGCAAATTCTGTTAAGCTCATTTTTGACTTAACATACAAAGTAACAAGATATTTTTGGTAGAGAACGCCCTTAGATTTGTTCGTAAAGGTCCTGGAAAGTTCTGGAAAAGTCCTTGAATTTCACATCCGGTTAATAGTGGCAACCCTGCCATAGCAACCATGCACTACCGTCGAAAAATCCCACGGATCAACACTACTTTCATTTCAGGATTCGTAACTGCCAGCTGTTCTAATTTTCCTTGAAATCAAGCTTAACTCATTCATTTATTTGTTTGTGTGTTTGGTTTGTTTGTTTATTTATTTGTTTGTTTATTTATTCACTTGTTAGTTTATATATTTATTTATTTGTATTTATTTATTTATTTATCTGTTGTTTTATCGTAGTGCCAACAGAAATTAGTATTTCTGTTTAAGAAAGACAACGACAAGCGACCACAATGTAAAAGTTAGACGAAGTTGCAGAACCTTGTCGGCTTACTCGATCTCGTTTTTTTCTTTAAAGGTCGAAGTCCTCGGAGTCTCAAAACAACAAGTCACACTTTGTGGGCCTTCAGAACAGGAGAACCAGTCTCGGTAAGCTGAAGTCCTCAAACAGCGCCAGCAGCCAAAGTGATGAGGAAAGGAAAAAGAAGAATGGTCGACCGCGTGGGAAGAAATCCACCCGAAGAAAAGGTTAAATGGAAAGCCTTTTTGCTGATGTATTTTTTTAAATTGAAAATTTGTTTTCTCTCCCTTCCCTCCGCCTTTCCTGTTTTACTCTCTCCCTACTTTTCTTTCTCTCAAATATGATTTTATTGGTGATGAAACGTATTGGTTGAAACTGTATGTAAAAATATTAGATTTAGAACATAGATAAGTTACACAGCCAAATACCTAAGTTTTAATTATTTAAATGCAAATTTATACTCTATGGAAAGAAGCTAGGCAAGACAGTCCGAAAGTTTAATTGTTTAAAAATTGGCACCTTACTAACCAATCAGCTCCTCCTCAAATCCCTCTTCCTTTTTTTGAGGTTTTGAAAACATGGCTATTGCATCTCTGAAATTCAATCCAGACCTCTTTCAAACTGAATCTGACAGCATTTTCTATTTTTTTTAGGTAGCAAAACAGAGAATGGAAGTGAAGTTTTGAACAGGTAAAGGAATGGACGAGTTACCATATTGTACGTACGTACTGTGTTCATTCACTGCGCAATGATACTTACCTTCGCCATGTTTGGCTTGATATTGTGTAGGGTTACCGCTGACAGCTCAATAAACGGCTCAGGAGATAGGACTGAGGAGATAGTCAAGAGTGGCTCATTGCTTCGGAGGAAAAGTTCGAGATCGAGGGTGAGTTAAGACTGTGCAGGCGACCGGTGCCACGTCTCTTATAATTTGTGTCAGTATTAATTCCCTGCACCGCGTACAATTACATACAAAAAAACTATTTTATCTTCAATAAGGAAATCTTGTTGTTTAATTTTTTTTCCTTTAATTTTTTTTATGGATGAAATAGGAAAAAAAAATCTACAAGTAGTGCAGACAAACGTAGGATGTTCAAAGACCAGTAAAGTGGATCTTAACGCTTATAACCAGGCAGATGCTTTCAAATTTTGTAATTGAAGGTTTTGATGTTGTTTGAGATAAACATGTATTTGAAACAAGTTACCTATAATTCCGAAGAAGAGCGTGGGGAAGTCACAGCAGCAGTTTCCGTAAGCTTACAGACGTCTTTTCGTAATACATCCATGAAATGGCACATGCAGACTACGTTAGTACTTTGGGCTTTCGTTGAAACTGAAAACATTGAATGAATGAGCAGTTAATGGTTTGGTAAGGCTATTTTTCTAGGAACCTGCAAAGTAATAACGACCGAATAGAAAGGTATTGGGAACTGCCTTTACATTGAATTTATACCTGTACAACAACTCCGCCATCTTGGATTTTGAGTACACTCGATCTCCTGACTCCTACACGGTCTGACCGATGCATGACGGGAAACAAATTTCGCGTTGGAGTTTGAGAGAGACATGTCAGCTAAATGAGCCATCATATCAACGGTTAGTTGTAGTACTTGTGCCGCGATCGAAGTCAGAGAAAGACTGAAAAGATATAAAAACCAACCTTAGTTATACAATGTACAAAAGCATGCGTATTATATGCAACGTAGCCAGATTGACGAGTGACAAGGAGTCCTTGTACGTTGTTTGCTAAGTTAAGTGTTTCCTGGTCTTGTACTTTGATTGCGAGAAAGCGCTTTTTCTCATAAGTCAGGCATTACTCTAACTTCAAAAAACAAAGGCAAGAAAGATCTCATTTCAAAAACCTAAAACGATCCTTATTGGTTAATTCGTGTCTCGCACCTAGGCACGTAGACTTTTTAATCGTTCGTAGAAGTTGTAAGACATACTGTTCAACATCGCAAGTTCGATCGCAATGTTCCTAAGACGAGAGTTCAATTTTCTCTGCTACTCACTTTTCGTTGTGTGGCAACTTGAAGGGAGGGAGTGTTAAGCAACTTGTCTCTATAAACGCATTTTCTTTGGTGCTGTTAAGCATTTGACTTTAAGAGTCCTATGTGTTGCTTGGTGATCAGAGAACTTTTACGATTGTCACTTAAAACAAAAAAGGACATCAACTCGACCATTTTGTTATTGATGTTAAGATTTGGTGGTTTTTCCTTCAACTCCGTTTATGATCAGGCTTGTTAAAATGTAATGGGGTAGTAAGGATGTTCGCTAGAGGTGCGTAAAGTTACTGAAAGACTTCGGGCCGGACAAAACGGATCTAACAAGCTTAAGTTGTTCCAACTTCGTTAGACGTAACATGTGAAATCCGTTTTAACACCCAGTTGGATAATTAATGTTGGAACACGTTGGATAGTAAATGGTGTACATATATAGTGCATATTTCATAAAATGTTCAATGCGCACAACAATAATTTGAGTCGTTAAAAGGAAATGTTAAAAAGGTGGTTTTGAGTCTAGATCTAAAATAAGTAGGGTTTTCTGTGTTTGTCGCGTGGCTGGGGAATTGTTCAATAACGTGGGTTCGACAAGCTTGAATGAATGAACGTTCAGCAAGAGCTTTCTTCAACTTTTACGGAAAAAGGAAAACAAGATGCTATGGTTAGAGAGACAGACAGGTATGGAGCCAGCAAAGTTTTGCCAGTGACTGTAAGTCTGACTGGTAGCAAATATAATTGCTTGATAAATGGTGGGATATGTGGCAGATTTATTGTGCGCCGAAGACTAAACGGGCTCAGGCAGTTCGGAGGATGTCGCAGTTTATATATGAGTGTCAGGTGGGTTTGATTGGTTCAGTCTACTCCTTCAACACCATCCTACAATGCTGGAATATGTAGGATTGGTATAAACGGGTTTTAAAAATTGTTAAGTTGTTACGCAAGCGCATTGTATGATTTTTGCTGATCGTGTTGCAATTCCCTTCAGGTTCCCTGTGCAGCGAGCAAAGTAGTGTCGTGTGAAGTGGTGGACATAACTGAACTGCCCCACCTGCCTGCTAACGGCAGCGATACTTCTGTCGCCTACTGGATTGATGCGTGACAGTATCACAAAAGCTCCACATGCGAGTGTGTGACCGATCTTTTGTTCAAGATCGTGTGTTGCCTAAGTTTGCCAGTCAGTGGCTAGCTATGGGATGTTCTTTAACTGAGTTAAAACAAGTACAGGCCAATATGTGCAGTTTTTGCACTATCCTTTGGTGACCAGACCATGCGAGTAATCTGAGAGTTGTTGTAATAAAGGTTCTGAGTGTGTGGTAAAATTGAAAATGAAAAGCTGTGAAACACGGTTTTACACTTAATGAGGTGATCTTCATTGAGTAAAAAAGTGTAGAAGAAAGAATTTATTTTTTAAATAATAAAGTAAAGACTCAACTTCAACTTCTGTGATAGTTTTCGATTCGTGTTCAATTCTTCCAGAGCACCTGTAAACGCTGCTTCTTAAAAACATAGTAATAACCCGGATAAAAGAACACGCGGTTTTCTGTTCAGGCTGATTTTCTCCTTGAGGCCTGGTTAAACTAGGATACGTGTAGCGCGCTACATTGTCGCGTGCTACATGTATCCTGAATGTTTCTTTGTTTAGCCACCGCGGAAACATTGTAGCACGTGACAAAATTTGTAGCCGAGACACAAAAAATGTTTCTGGGAAACATCAGAAACATTTCTTGTATCCCTACATGTCGCTCGATTGTAGTCTGCGTGTTAAGCCACCCCTGGACACATGCTGACGACATTTCGGCTAAAGAACAGAAAACGCTACGATTTGAACCCAATAAATTCCATTCAAACGACAGCGGACAAGTTGAGGCATTTTTAACGTTGAGCTCGTTCGCTACAACTTCAACATTGAATTGGGGAGCGGGGACGCGAGAAGTTCTAGTAGCCAGTTCTGTCAATGATTGTCAGAAGCCCTATGATATCAGATTTCTCGGTAGTGCTCAATTAAATTGACTAACAGCCAAATTTCGAAAGTTTCAAATGTTTTTTAAAATTGACGATCAGGACTAAAGTAGAACTATTGAAATAGTACAGGGATAGCCTGCGATAGTCCTATTACCCTCTGTACCTTCGGAACAGATACCAGTTTCTCTACCAAATGAGCTAGAAGGCCAGATGGGAGCTGTGTTCGTGAGTTTAAGTATGATATTTTAAAATAGGCACCATCCTAAGAGCCGCAGACTGATCGGACCAGTCTTACTTTCCCACTTTTACACCTCCCGATCAGATAACAAATTAAGACTGCGTCCACACTGCGCCGCGTAAATTTGGAAACGGCGTTTTTTAATTTATCCCCATCAAAAGATCTCCGTCCACACGGGAAAATGGATAAAAAGATCCTCATCCACGCTGCAACGATGATCCACTGGATAAACGCCTGACTGACGTACGTTTTAAGCATGCTCACTAATAGCCCATTCTTGTTTTTCGTCTGTCTTTCGAAAGACTCATCAATAGTCTAGAAAGAATGTCGCAGAGAGGGCAAAAGAAGAACACCAAAGCTGATTACTTTTCATGGAGTATCAACGAACTGCAGTTACTTTTATTAAATGCAGCAGTCGACCGACTATAAAGCAACGAAGAAGACAGCTTGAACGACCGGATCTTGCCCCAAATCGATTTCTTTTCGGTTCAGTTGATAAAACGGAGTAGTGACTGAAAAAGACGAGTCTTGAAGGAACTATTCTTGGAATCAAATAAAAACAAGTAGAGTTGATAAAAGGGAGTAAACAAAGCAGTAGTTATCTCATTGTGGATGTTTGAGAAGTTATGTCACATGTGTGACGTCAACGCGTTTTCGAAAAGCTCCGTTTTCAAAAAGATCTCCGTCCACACGAGAACACTTAGCCGGCGTTTTCAAATTTATCCACTCTAGTCTGCGTTTTCGAAAAACTCCGTTATCGGTGACAAAATTCACCGGCTTAGTATGAACGGAAGCTTCGCCTAACCGTGAAAATAAAGATGTGTTCAAATTTACCCGGCACAGTCTGGACACAGCCAAAAGCTTTCCAATGTTATGATTTATAAAACTGGATAAACCCGAGCACTCGGAATTGTAATTTGGTTGATAAGTAATTGCTTACAAGTAACATACATTTAATGCGATTGTTATAAGATTTCTGTAAAAAGACGTCAAAAAAGTTGAGGCGAACAACCTTACCAGCTACTTTCGATTTTAGTTGGAAAATGTCTATCTACCTACTTACTTACTAACTTGCTTATCTTCCTATTTACTTACTTGACAAATGGAACACCAGAGTTAAGCTAGTAAGCATTTTCGTCGTGTTTTGATTTGATTTGGTACAGATACCATTTCACGATAAAACGTATATGTTAAATGTGTATGTTGTACCGTATTTCCTCTATTAATCCCCAACCTCAAAAACCCCCATCCCCCCTCCTCCCGAGGCAAGTCTCTGATATGCATCTAATAATCCCCCCCTTTTTTGAGAGATAAGAGTCCAATATGCTTCTAACAACCCCCCTCCCCCCAAGTACGCCTGTAATGATCTCCTTTCTCTCAGAGAGGCGAGTCTCTAAAACGCCTGTAATAATCTCCCTTCTCTCAGAGAAGCGAGTCTCTAAAACTCCTGCAATTATCTTCCCTCTCTCAGAGGCGAGTGTAATAATCTCTCTTCTCTGAGAGGCGAGTCTCTAACATGCCTCTAATAATCTCCTTCCTTTCCGAAATGTGCCTCTAATAATCACTCTCCTATCTGAGAGATAAGCCTTCAATATGCCTTTTAGTAATCCTCCTCTTCGGCGAGAATTAAGTCCCTTTTTGATAAACCTCTAATAATCCCTATCCTCTTAGAGTCTAATATTCCTCTAATAATCTCCCTCCTTTCCGAGAGGTAAGTCTCTAGTATATATGCCTCTTTTAATCCCTCTCCTTTTCGAGAAGAAAGTCTCTAATATGCCTCTAATAAGCCACCACCTCCAAGGGCATCATTTTTTGATTTGTTTAATAAAAGCTGTATATATTAGAATACTTGCATTCAGTCATGCTCCCGCGTTCCGTTCATATCATGTCACAAACTGCCGAGTTTTAATAAACTTTATTCATGAATGAGGTCTTTTCCCTTAGCAATCTTTTGAGTCGAGACTATAAAACCAAGTATGAACTTCTAAAGATCAACAAAAGTTAGGAATCCCTCCCTCCCCCCGGGCCTTCCAACAACCCGGGAGCGTAGTCTTTTCAGTTGGGACTAGCTGCGAGACATTATAGCAACTAATAGCAACAATGTACATGTACGTTCAATTACAAAATAAATTTTGTAACTTTGCTTTTTGTTTTTTCCCCTTTGACAATAAATTTTCGCTTAGATTTAGAGGTTTCATTACGATCTTTCCTCTAAAATTGTGAGAAAAGCCAAACATAAATACATTGACAGACGTTTCTTGATTTTTAAAACGATTACGGGACACGGTAATATAATGAAAAAGATCCCATTTATTAAACTATTTACAGCTTTTCTATATTTGTATTTACACCATCCAAAAGCGGCATTTTCTTCCAGTACTTGCCACATATCGCGTAGTCCTTAACCGGACTTTCATAATGTACCGGCACGTATTGATTGCACCAATGTAATGTAATGTATCGTCTTGACTAGTTACCAAATACTGCACGAGAATCGAAAGAGAGGCTCAAAATAAGATAAACTAATGCATTAAGTTTCTGAGTAAGAACAAGCATAGGAAGGTACCCGCGCCCTTCCGTTAATATTGAAGTCGATCGATTTAAAACTACAACTCTGCTTTGCCTCTGTTTCGTGAACGCCATGTTCCGGTGGTGTTTGCGTTCGTCTTTCTCTGTAGAGACTACAACATAGACTGCAAACGATAGGGCCTTGAAATCTTGTTGTTTGAATAGTACTTAGATCGGAGATTTCAATACTGCTAGCGGCTTTAGTGTCTGGCCAAGAGTCGAGATTATTCAGATAAAATCGAGTACGACGCGTTGACAACTGATGCCTTATGCATGCATTTATTGTAGTTTTAAGACCGACGCAAGATGTAAAATGTAAGTCGGTTAGCGTGCACACCCGCGGGCCCGCGCAGGAGGAGGGGCTGGGGAGCTTCAGCCCCCACCCCCC
>JAOBRG010374778.1:0-11557 GCA_027574985.1 Umimayanthus nakama
TAGGTATCCTACTGATGAACAGTTACTGATTTGTATTTTATTTCAGAAACATCATAGTAGTCTGTACAGTTTCAATTCACATTTATGGTGGCCGGCGCCCAAAAGAACATTACTATCCCTACCTGTACCCTACCCGTACCCGTACCACATAAACTAACCATTACCCTAGCACTAACTCTACCTCTAACCATACTCCTAACACTTATCTTACCCCTTCCCCTTTCGCTGTTTTGTGGTTGCAGCAAACATAGTTTTGTTGGAATGTTGCGCGCGGGCGCAGCTCAGTACAGCCCAGGCTTCCAATTATGACCCCCGGGTGAACGGGAATCGAGGTCGTGCGAACTCAGCAATTGTTTATTTAAAAGCATTGTCTATAGTAATGTTCTAAGTTATTTTGAAAGCAATACAGATGCGTCGAATGCTCTGGAACATATTGCGCCTATTTTCTTCTATACAGTACTTAGTGTATACTTAAAATCAAGATTACTAAAATGTATGTAGAATATTTTCTACAAACTAAGAAATTTTAAGTTTGATAACAACAGCACATAAGGCAGCAATTTATTCGATGATCAGAGACTGCCAGAAAATGTTAAAGTCTAAAAAGTGTAGATGTTCTGCAAACAATTTCTCCTATTTGCTATAATCTTCTTACGCCTAAAACTTTCCCCGGATTTTTTATTTACGCCCACTCCAACTCCCATCCCACCCTCACAGTTCCAGTGTCACATGCTTGAGCACGTGCCCTTCCCTTTTTAAATTTTCACCTTTTTTTTCTCTTTCTTTGCAGTTGTTGGACATTCGCAAGCATTGGCATACCTTTATCACTGACAACCAAAGCAACATGGCGGCTACAAAGCTGAACCAAGCAGCCTCAGTTTCTCACGTGACAGTGAGGCTTGTCTGTGGCCTTTCGTCTTCATGGCGCTGCTGGGTCGCATTCAGTCTCGGGTAAATGGCGCTCAGCCGACTGGCGATAAGGGTCACACGGTACAAGCAGTTTTTATGTTTCATGTATGTCTCTCATAAACACAGAATTGGACATCCAACCAGTTACGCTATTGCGGTCACGTGAATGCCTACTAGTAAATACACGCTTTTTATAAGAACAATTTCTTAAGAACGACGAGGCTTAAATTTGGTAAAAAACTAAGAAGAGGCTAAGAACAATTGTGTTCCGGTTTTAGACGCACAACACGTCATTGCTCTTGACATTTTGAGGCAAATCCTTCTGCAGTTAGAAACACTGATTGAGCAAAGAAGAAACTCATAAAGGTCTATGCTGCACCTGTTTATAAAAGTGCCGAGGTTTATATTGGCAAACAAATTGGCAGTAATAGTTGTTGCTGTAAAAACACAGTTAATTTTATAACAAATACTAACATTTGCGCTAATGGTTGACATGATGGAAACTACAACAGTTTAAGGACATCAAGGGTCAAATTGTGCAAAAGCTTAAGAACAATGAGCCTCGGCCGATATTTACTGCTTCTCATATTTTTTTTTAAAAAAAAAAGCGTGTATCACACTCTCGCGAAACATTAGCCTTGGGCGTCACGGAAATGGCGTGATTTGATTGGGTGTCAATGTAATCGTTTCTAGTTCTTCATAACGATAAGGACGTTCAAGTGCCAAATGGAAATGGCGGTACTTCAGTGTCTGCGAGCCTTTCCAGTGACTGTACAGTCCACATTTACTGTAACTGTAAAACGGTGAATAATTAAATACTGTGTAGGTTAACTCTTCGTTTGTCATCTTGTGTTGAATCGGATATGCGATATTTTAGAATATGGCATGCCTTCGAGTGGAATACAGCAAAACATATTATAGTTTCGAGTGGTATACTGTGAAATATGCGTCGCGACACTTGTATGTAATAACTGTAACAACTGTTTGAGTAACCAATGTTGGCTTTTGTCTGTTTTCTGGTGTGGTAAACCCACGAAACCTTAATTTACTTAGAGCTGCCTAAATAATAAATCTAAAAGGTAATGGTAAGTTGTTAGAATCTAAAGATCCTTATGGTTGCACATAAAAGATCAACCTTTGCCTTTGGCATGCAAGCAGCCTAATTACTTACCACAAGAACAATTAAATTTTGAAATAAGAACTGTTACTATAGCAACAGTCGTTTGACAGCATGTCCGCCATCTTGGATTTTTCAAAACTCAAATGCGTTTGCAGCCTCAAAAAGAAATATAATCGAAAAAAGGGACTTAAAGAAGAAATTAGAACAAATTTTCCCAAAAACTTTTAGTTTTCTGTATCAAACTTTAATTTGCTTAAATAATTACGAATAACTTATGAGTGGTAATGTCATCCAATTAACGCCAAAAGATGCGCTTTTTATCAGACAACAGGTGGTAAAAGTCACACTTTGATTGCTTGAAAAGTTCACAATTTTAAGTCGGACCCCCCCCCCCCCTCCCTCTTGATGTTCGAGGGTTATTAACTGCAATTTCTATCAAAGGCTCATTTACACGAACTTTCAAAAAGTTTCTTCTCGAAGCCAGATTGGCATTCTTTAAAAATTGAGAGGTTTTGTCTCTACTGAAATAACTATTCCAGTTTATTATATATGTATACATTTTTTACACATGGGAAAATACATGTAAAACAAACACACTTCCTTTAATATTCTTGCAAAAAGTGGTTTTCCTTTTGGAAGCTTTTCCTAATTCTCAGTATGCTCATACACTCTTTTTCCTTATGAAACGTCATTTTTTTTTTTTGGCTGACGCTGATTGTGCTTAAAATATTTTGAAGATTTCGCCCTCAAGTATTCTTAAAACGTCTTGATAACCGTCTTCACACTTGAAGACGAAAAACTCGTCAAGACGGTTTCTCGTCAGATGATGAGTTCCTCATCTACTGTGATTTCGTGACGGATTTCAACGAGTTCTCTGTCCATTCGGGCAGTTTTTTCGTTTATTTCGACGAGTAAAGCGACGGGCAATTTTGAACGAGTTTTCTGTTAAAAACTCGTCCCGTCCCAATTTCACATTGGGAAGGAAACTCTTCGTCTCAGACGGGCGGATTCCGTCTTTAGTGTGAAACTGGCGATTGTTAGTTTTGACTTTTCATGGGTGTTACTGTGCAGCTACTATTTTTCATTCGCACAAAGCAACCGGAAGCACGAAATTACGCTTTACTGCATTAGCTGCTTAATAAACAGACTTTTAAGTCCATGTTTTTTAAAAAACATGGCTTGTACATTCAGAACACTGAGGACGATGTTACACAAGAACAACATGCCGCCGAGGAAAAAAGAAAGCTGTCAGCATCGCTTTGTGCAGTGTTTAAAACACACCAGAGCTGTTCTTAAAGCTAGAAAATACAAAATTTCGAAGAGTCGAACACTTTGGGACTGCATAACGGTTTCTTGTTTTAAGCCGGTTTTTTCTTGGTCTGTCCTCTCAGTCTCAGCATGTTCTTGACTTGTTCTTTATAAGTTTTGGGGTTTTTTTCAGCCTCAGGTTCTTAGAAAAATTTCTGAAGCTCTAGGATAAAGAAGCTTGTTGCGTTCTTGAGTAAAGGAATCCTTGAAATCGTGGAGAAGACAACCCTAGCGTTGCTGATACATGAAACAGACAGGTTTTTTTTACAGATGATTAGTCTATTTGTACAATGCCTGTTTCATGTATCAGCATAGTAGGGGTTGTGTTCTTGATAATTTCAGAAATTTCTAGTCTATTTATATGCATATATTGCCTATCTCAAGAATCAGCATAGCAAAGGTTGTCCTCATGAAAACAACAGAGAAATCTAGTCTATTTATATTCTGCCTGCCTATGTATCAGCAATTCAAAGGTTATCTTCCCGTAAATTTCAGAGACTTTTTTTACTCTATAAGCAATAAGCACACGTTTATAGTTGTAGTAGTAGTAGTAGTAGTAGTAGTACTACTACTACTACTACTATTACTACTACTGCTACTACTACTACTTCTACTACTACTACTACTACTACTGCTGCTAGTATTACTACTACTACTACAACTACTACTACTGCTAGTATTACTACTACTACTACAACTACTACTACTACTGCTACTACTGCTACTACTACTGCTGCTACTGCTACTACTACTACTAATACCGTACTACTACTACCACTACTACTACTTCTACTACTACTACTACTGCTAGTATTACTACTACTACTACTACAACTACTACTACTACTACTACTGCTACTACTACTACTACTACTACTACTGCTACTGCTACTACTATTACTACTACCACTAAAATTTGTAATAGTAAGAGCTATTTTATGACACGATTTGCAAGGCCTCACTACCTTTACAGTATTCACTAAAACTCTAGATAAAATTTGCATAAAAACTTTAAAAAAGATAGGAATGACCTTGATAAGATTAGCTAAATATGCACTCCTTAGAACCACTTGAAGATAAAGTAATATGTTTTCCTTTTGTGTCATAAAATTTTTTTTATCTATTGAAAATTACGGTAAAAGAAGTTGTTCGTGACTCTTACTGAAAAGCAATGTTGGAACAAAATTGATCGAGTCTTCATCTCCTTTTCATGCGTGCTTCTTCATGGTCATGAATAAAGAATATTTTAGCTGTAGACGTCACGACTACAAGTGACTATCTTGTCCAAAGCAGATCTAATTTATAATATTGAACGCATATACTGCCGGAAGGCATAAATTTTAATTCAACAACATTGACTGCTTGGGAGGCAAACAGCACCGAACCAGTCAGGAAATGAAAGATACGGATATAAACACAGTGTTGTTTGCCCTTTTAGAAATGTTCTCATAGACATAAATACATTTGTAACTAATTATCAAACAGTTGCCATGCAAATTTAGTTTATAGAGAGTAGCAGGTGTTCGCATTTATGCATGAAGAATATTGCTTTTCGGTCAAGTTGCTTTTTTCCCGCGAGGTTATTCCAATTTACTTTAGATTTTTGACTCTGAGTGTGCGACTCAGAACTTCAGCTTTCGTGTCTTGCCTGACACATATGGCCGTTGGGCTGTTTGATAATTGACAAGTTCAAATGTGGAGACAAAACACCGCATCTGTGGTATGACAATCGGTTTTTAAAGAGCTGCTTATGCAACATTACACGAGGTAACAATGGTTTTCAATGATTAATAAGTGGTTTTATCGCCGAGTGCTTCCGAGAGCCTTCATTTCATGCAGTACCATTACTGTGTTCGTTTAGATCATGGGTAAGCGACAACAAGTAAAGTTGTTAAAGGAGAAAGGCGAGACGCCGAGGCAAAAGTTGACGTATTTTGTCCTTGACTTGCTTTGTTTTACTGGTATTGTAGCTGCAGCTCTTTACATGAAAGTTGGCCCCATAGATGAACTGCCTTCAATTCGGGGCTTCTACTGCGCTGACAAAGCTATAGACAAACCGTATCACACCGAGGACAAAGTTCATGCCCTTCTTACCACTGCCATCGGCTTAACAGTTGGTCTTGCAACGGTAAGAAGCTTGGAGGACTTTAATTTATTTCTTTGCACAACTGTTGTTGCTTGTTGTACAAACCGTTCAGACTTTTCTGTTCTACGGATGAGTGCATGGGTAGTTTCTATATTTGTCGTAAATGCTTCACGCCCTTTGAATACCGAAAATAAATTGGATTCTCTTTTGATATATGGCAGATGACATACTTTACACCTCGATTGCTAGGTAGTTTGTTTTTTTCTAAAATGGGTGAGCAATGACACGCTCTTAAATTGAAGAGCGTGCCGGCTAACAGCCTTATATTGGTTTGTTAAGTAGATATTTATCGCGTATACTGTCACTGGAGTACGACCGCAACTGCCAAAATGTTTACCATTTATGAAAAAAAACTCTTTAGTCTTACCCCATAACAGATTTCATTTGCTTACACTGAAGTGCATGTACTTTAAAGGGTTTTATTTACTTTCGTTTTAAAAGAAAGTCTTTCACTAAAATTCAAGTTTTATACCTTATATATAAATATACATTATTTCCAAACGAAATTTGGAACTGATTGTCAACAAGTCATTCTTTTGCGAAAAAAGGATTCAATTCGCCACTCCATTACGACAAATGTAAAAAACACGATATAAAAGATATGGATGTTAATTCTCTTTAAAAGAAACCGTAAACAAACGCCGACACAGTGTAAACATTTCTTAAAAAGCACTTCATAATATTTTTTTCAGCAGCCTCAATAATATTGAATTAATTTTGTTTCAAAATTAGGACAAATGACTTGCAATGTGATAAATGTGATCGAAAAGATACATGGAGAACTAAAATAGATACACAGCTAGAGAGAGAGAGAGAGAGAGAGAGAGAGAGAGAGAGAGGGGGGGGAGGGGCAGGGGGTAGGGGGGGTTAACTCTTCATCAGGGGAAGAGAAAAAAAAAACTACATATATATTAACTAGCACACAGTGTGCGCATGTTAACTTCAAACCAAAGGAATACAAGCAACCTTTTAATAGTTCCTGCATGGCCCTGTCAAATTTTGACTGATGTGAATAAACATATCCAAATACGGAGTTAGATAAAAGGAAAGAGCGAAAAAACAAGGCTAACAGATATAAAGATTCATGAAACAGAAAATTGAACAGAAACCAAACAAGCTCAGGAAGTGTATAGAATAGCCTGCAAGCTGTTTCCGCCAAATAGATCATCATCTTCTGAAATAATTCCATATGTCTTTCAAAGGCTTTAAAATCTGTCAACCTTTACACTGACTTGTACTTGACGAGGCCCTGTGTGATCAATAAAGTTCGAAAGGACATTGATATGCACATCAAGACGCCGGGTGTGGTCGATGGTAATTAACTGTTGCGTTGTAATCCGAAAGTGGTCGACAGTGATAAGTTTCTGTAGTTAGAGTTTTTTGAGATTCTAACAGCTTGATCGTATTAAATAGTTAGAACTTGTCTTGTTGAGGTTGCATTCTGGCTGTTTCCTTAGAACCCTGATTGTGTTATTACTCTTTGCGTGGTTACAAACTTTCAGGCGTTTGAACTACTACGGGAATATCTGAAATTCACCAAGGATAAATTGAGTAAAACAAACTCGTGTTATGCTACTTGACAGCGAAAGAAGGGCCGAGCAAAAGCGTAAAACGTACTAAAGAAATACCGCAAAAGATTTTACGCGACGACGTTAGAAAAAGCAGGCGGATGGGGGTGGAGGCGGGAGTTGGATTCATCCGCATTATTTGTGTAGCGAGGGGCAGGGGGGGGGGTTGTCGGCGGACCCTGGGAAGAGTTGAATTCTACTGAATTCCCCCCTCCCTCCTAGAAGATAAGAGATTCCTTACGACAGCGTTCGTAAGAACATGAAGCAGTTCTATTCATAAGAGGTGGTTTTGCATAAGTGAAGATTGCGCCCTTTGGTGGGTTTATATCTAATCTTTCATACCATTTTGTTTGCTGGGGAAAAAACTCACAGAGACTGATTTGTTCATCGTGCTTCGTGCGATTTCTGGCACACGGAATCACAGAATACACACAGAAATGCCTGCGCATGTATGTTCTCTACAGTGCCGGTGAGGACTGGGATTGGGACTAGGGACTGGCCACGGGGAAGTCAAAGTAGCAATATAATACCTATTTCATTGTTTTGTGCAGCATATTCATCGCAAAAAACGTTCTGATCTTTTTTTTCCTTTTTTTTGGAAATTTCACCAAACTCTCCACACGTTAAAAATTGAGAGGTTGACTCAATATGGACTTGAGGAAAATTCACCACGGTCCACAGTTGGAGAAGCAACATGCAACTTTGTTAACCCGTCAACCATTCCTTTTGCGTCAACGGGCAAGAATTGTTTGGCTGTGTTCTGATTGGTTATAAGTTGTCTAACTGGGCATTTTAATTAGGTAACAATCGAGTAAAACGATTTTGCCGTTCATATACTGATATAGTGTCCAGCCGCCCCGATTTCGTCGGAAAACCCGATTCTTTACGAGGTTCTTTTCCATACATTTGCTGTAATTGCTTAATTTGATTGTTAATTTCCCGTACGTTTACTGTAATCTTAAAGAGATTTTGCTCAAAGCAAAGGTTGGACACCCTGGTTCACATTCAGGCAGCAAGTATTGTCAAGTGCTCTGCTATAATGTGATTGTGTGGGAGTCACACACTACTGGTCACGCTTTCTGTCCCGCTTTGTTGGACCCAGTCCTTGTCTGCCAGGTGATAACAAACAGTTTGTATTCGGCGGCAATGGCAAGAGAGAGACAATACCATTATTTTGTCCTGGATGTGTTGTGTTGTGCAGCAATAGGTTTTGGAACTCTCGGCTTGTATATAGGCCCCTTAGATAACGATCCATCACGTCGGGGTTTCTACTGCGCTGACGATACCATCAACAAGCCTTATCGTCCAAACGATAAAGTTCCGACGCTTCTCGCCACCTGTGTGGGAGTTGCAGTTGCTATTGCGACGGTAAGCTACGGCGACACAACAGCTTCTAGATCGCTCCATCGTACAAAACTGCGTTGAGTTTACGGGTGAATCATGTATGATCAAAGTCAAGCTTGTTGTTTTTCGATTTTCATATAGCTTTCAGTTCAGTAAACAATTCGTGATTCGACAAAATGAAAATCGTCGCTGTTCCAAATGATTGTTCGGCTAACTTTTCAATTGTCAACTGGTTGTGTAATATTGTTACAGTGTTCAATTTTTTAGCTTGCTCCAAGAATTACAACTAGATATTAACAGTACATCGATAACCATACTATGAAGGTCGAATGGGGGCGTCATCGTGAAGCTAAATTTTTCTCGCCTTTGTCAGTTTGTGGCCAGTGATGCATGAAACAATTGTTTCGGTTCTGACATAATTCACATATAATTTTTAAGGAGAACACAGTAATTATTTGGTATTAATTTTTTCATAAGAAATAGAGTGGTGTAGTTAAAAAATAGCCTGAGGCTCAATATTTTTTGTTTTTGTCCCTTTCAAGGTTTGAATATTTAATTTACTGCAGTTTTAAAACAATGTTACTTTGTTTATTCAGCTGAGCTAGCATTTTGGAAAACAAACATTCACAGCAGCAGGAAAAAACAAAATTTGTTTAAGGAAAGATAAAATTTGCAGCACGTGTGTCATGCAGGTGATGACAGTTTTCAAATTAATTGGTCCCTTCATTTCTATAATAACTTTATGGATGAGATGGAGTCTGAGTTAAATAACAGAAAACTAACTTGTGTTTGGTCTTCCAACTTCATTGTTTTTGCTGTGAAACTGCATACATGTGTTTACATTAACTCTAGTACATGTAGTTACTACGCAAATATTGTCAAATTTGAAATGTCAGTTCAGTTTACTATTCACAATGCTATAGTTATAAGAGTCCAGTTTTGTTTTGCTCTTCTTTTATCCTACCAAAAACATGTAGATGTTTAAAAAAATGTAATATATTTAATTGTGAAGGGCAAACTCTCATGCTCAAAATAAATGGGGGAGGGACATTTATTTTTTTTCATGATTTTTGGAGACCCCCCTGCAGCTTTTTTTGACCCCCCCCTAATTTTTTTTTTTAATTTTGTGAGTAAAAACAAAGAAGTTCAATATATATCACAGACTGTTTCTTTTGGGGTCGCGGAACAGACCCCAAGACCCCCCTACAAAGCTCGCACCTTCGCCCTTGTCGGTGCCCCTGCCTTTTGAAAATCCTGGATCCACCCCTGCCTTGCTTGGTCCGGAAGTTGGTGAATACGATGTAGATGCAATATTTGCTCTCACCAGAGTTGTTGAAAATCATTGTAATATTTAGTTTCATTTATAAAACTTCTGAAAATTCTGGTAAACATGCAAAACGTTGTTATTACTTCCTTCAATGTAAGAAAACTATGCTGTACATTTAAATGTCTTAGACTAAGATATATTGTTTCTCAGTTAACATTATACTAATCTTTTAGAATTAGTTAGTACAACAACTATACTTTGTAATTTTGGATATACAGAGCAACAGTCAATCCTATATATAACACTATTTATTAATACCAAGCACTGGATATTGAAATTCTGGTAATCTGATTGGCTCTCTACTCACAGTATAAATCCCATATACTGCAATTTGTCCAAATATTGAAACTGACAATTTTATCACGGAAAATTTTCCCATAAAATGGCTGAAAACTCGAATCGGTAGAAAACAAAATTTGAGATGTTTTTATCCAGTGCTTGGTAATTAATAAAACAGTTATTATTCCACTTGCACCCTTGTTGGATATGAGCTTCGCACCTGGTCCACTGTCTAAAAGCTCATATCAAATGTGCATTCTTGGAGTAATTGTTAAATATATATATATAGAATTAATCTTACTAGTTTCCAACACTATTAAATGTTTTTAAAAAGTTTACAACACAAAGTCATATTTGAATAAATAACAAATCTTCAGCTAAGCTCTCTCTTAATTTCTTATTTGTTGCAGATCATTGTATGTGAAGTAGTCAGCCACTTTGTGTTCAAAAGGGCAATAGAGCGAAGTGCTGACAGATATAGCCTTTGGCCCTTTCAGTTCTGTGTGTGGCAGCCATGGTTGAAAAGGTTTGTATTTTCAATTATTAGACTGTGTAGAAGTTACATGTACCACAGAATATATGGTAAAGGAGAATGATGCAAGGTTTTACAATTTATTTTTTTAAATAGCAATCTTTTTGTAGTTTTTCCAGTTTACATCTTCAGTGCTGTAAGCTAATAAATTGATATTATTTTAGTTATAAACATATTAAAAAAATTGAAATACTGACAACAAAGCAAAAGTATTTTGTATATCAGAGTTACAAAAATTATACAATGTATTGAAGTATTTAAGGTTACAATAATGGCAGCTGGCAGCTGTTACAAATTGGCCAGGAATAATTAATTAACTCAAAATATTACTGTTTAAACAGATTTTGAGTGGATCTGACAACTACACAGAAAATGGTTAAGTGCATGGGGATTGGAATTGAATTAATAACTTAGTTGTATTGACACTGTTGAGAGAGACAAAGGGGAAAATTGAAATTGAACTTTTCAATCACTCTGCAAAGTTAAAGTCAGAGTCCCCTGTGTGTAACGTCAAGCAAAAGTAAGGGGTTAATTATCACACAGGGACCAAAACACTACCGCAATGATTTGATTTAGCACTATTCTTCCAATAAGTGCCCCCTTCCAAATAAGTGCCCTCCTACAAATGTGTTTTTTATAAGCGCCGCTATTCGAACAAGTGCCCCCATTCTAATAAGTGTCCCCACTTTTAAATGTGCCCTATTCTAATAAGCACCCCTGTTTGTCAGGGCCTTCAGAGTACACTTATCAAGCGTGGTTTACCATATCTCCTCTTAATTGCCAACATACTGTACATAATAATGCATTATTGCATGATTTATCCAAGTTGGCTACTAATAAAGCAGTGGTACCAGACGGTATTTCTAACAGGCTGCTCAAAGAGTTTGCCCCTGAGTTCGCGCCCATAATACGAGACATATATAATCAATCATTGAGGGAAGGGTTCTTGCCACAAGCCTTGAAAAAGTCCATCATATTCCCACTGCCGAAGTCCTCTCCCCCGCAAGACATCAAAACAGATCTG
>JAOBRG010374789.1:0-26134 GCA_027574985.1 Umimayanthus nakama
AAAAATCCAAAAAGGGGGGGGGGGGGGGGGGCACGGGCCCCCCAGCCTCCCTGGATCCGCCACTGAGTGCTGAATAACATCAAAACAAAACTAGCGAAGTGTTTATCAGTCAAAGTTTTTGGCGCACTTGTTTGTCAGTACAGCAGCATATCTTGAGGATAATTTTTACTGCTACTGTTATTGCTTGGTTGAAAAAAAAAGCTAGACTCTCAACATGCGTAATCAAAGCGACTATCTGTACATAGTTATCAGTTAAGCCGTGCAGCTTTAATTCATCATACCCTGTCAGATGAATGGTATCGACGATAAGCATTAAAGAATATGTGACTATGAGTTGGTTTATTTTTTACCATGCTTTGATATCGAGTCCCAATGGTTGCGCTCATGTGAAAGCGAGTTCAAGGCTTCTCATAGTGCCAAATTGCCCATTTTCAACGCCAAGAACAGCGATGTAAACTAGATGTGTTAACATACACTTACTTTGTGATTTTAATGAGGAATAGCAAGTGTAGCAAAGAGAACCAACCGATTTGTCTTACATCCCAAATGACAACTGTGCCTCGACTAGCGGTTTGTTATGCATTTCTGTTTGTGAATACAGTGATTCATTAAGTTCAAATAAAAAAAATAAAACAAACAAATATAAAAAAACTCTGTAAGAGTGGTAGCCGATGGCAATATCTTACCAACGCTGTTACAGCACTGAGCAGTGATGAACTCAATGATTAATACTTAACAATAATGTTATGTGCCCCTTAGCTCTAAACCAATAGGAAATTTGACTCTTTCTTTACTGTGAAAATGTTTTATTAAAAAACATTTTACTATTACAAAGTGTTTTCTATGAGGATGGTAACTTTACGAACAACAGCAGTAAGACAAACTTTCATCGCTTAAACAAAACTAGACGAAGTAGTACTGTCGATATTGATGAACTCCGCTACGAAACTGGCACCAATTCATTTTCCGTTTGACTTTTTGTAAAAAAATGCGGTGCAGACAGCCAAACACCTAGTTTCAACATTCATGTAATTAACAAAGAATGGATTGTTCACTGAAACCTCAAGAGCCGTGGCAATACTGTCATCAAACCATCCGACTAAGGCGGCTGAAGGCGGTGCCTGGCTTATTTGGCAGACCGTCCATTTCAAGCAAAAAGCTTTTAGACATTTTGCCGGCGCTTTTAATGTTACGGTAAAATTGAGAATATATAAAAATGAAATCAGAAGTTGAAAAGTAAATAAATCAAGTTAACAAAGACAGAAATCAGAAAAAATCATAGGTGCTAACTAAGGAATTGAGGGAAAATAAACCTTATTCTTCTACTTAAGTTTCTCAATTTTATCACCATACATAATACACTTTATCGCAATTTTAAAATTCACGTACACAACAGTGCTTTTGACAAACAGTTATGTTATAATCGAAATAGTAAGCTTGCCCGAGCCAATATTAATAAAAGTGTTTGAAAATAAAGAAAGTTCTTGAATGCGGAGTTGTCTAAGTACTTTCGAACATAAAAGTTCATCCTCAGAGATAAATGCATGTCTATTCTTCCTGGATATTGCATGCGACAACCTTATTTGTTCACACTTGGATTGTAGACAGCTTGTTGTGAACACTTGTTGGTACTTTCAAGTTGAAAGTGTGCCGAGCCGGTTTGGTTTTCCTTTTAACGCAATCCTTGAGTGTCATGCGATAATCTAAAACTGAATAAACAAGTCCAATGTTCAACTTCCCAAGGGCAAAAGACATAACAAAAAAGACATGCAAAATCAGCAAATGTATAATTGCTAACCAGTTTAAAGCCATGCCCCAAAGCGGCACGACAAAACCACAAAACTAGCGGCAAGATAACCAGCAGTGATGGTTTAAGTAGCTTGCACTACACGCTTTTTTTTATAAGAACCAGTAACTTTCGGCTCAGCCGGGCCTGGGCTGTTCTTAATTTTTTTTGGCGATTTCAGCCTCAAGTTGTTCTTAAGTTGTTCTTATTTCTTAATATTTTTAAGCTGTGAATTAGTTGCCCGGAACAATATATGTGAAATGGCACTAAGAAATTTGAATGTGTTTGCTATTTTTTCATTCAGTGAAAAAAAAATTGAAACTGTGAACACAGCGTCCGCGAACGTGACGAGCTTGCTTTTAAAATCACTCTTACAGCGCCCGTTGACCAAGCTAATTTCTGGCAAGTTTTGTTTTCATGTACGGATCTAGTAAATTTCTTAATTTTTTCTGATCAAAGTTTCAGCCTGGTGATTGTTCTTAGCTTGTTCTTAATTTTTGGTCCAATCTCAGCATGAGTGTTCTTATAAAGATTGTTCTTATAAAAAAATAGCGTGTAGTACCCGCTTCGCACAGCGACTCCATTTTTATTCAAACCCACAAGAGAAGCCTGTACGCGGGCTTAAGTTTTAGCTTCTCGGTTTGGCGCAATTTTAAAAAGTTTGCACCCTTGATAATGAGTTGTAGGTTGTGTTTCAATTAAAGATTAATTCAGGGATAAGTTTTCTTATTTCTCGTTTGGAAAACAGCATTTTATCCACATATTATTTATCCTTGGGAGACTAGATTTATTTCTGGGTTAATACCGTACCACCCCAGGCATATATCTATCCTTTCTTCCGTTCTTTGGGCTGATTATTTATAGACGGTAAGTGCCGTTAGAGCATCAGATGTGGGAACTTTTTAAGTGCTTTAAAAATGTTCGAATTCTTTAAAAACTTATCATAATCTAGTTTTTCTCAATCTTGATTGCTGACAAAACCGCTATCTTTTAAGAACAAGCAGACTATGTATTTATCCTCGACAACCACCATTCGACGACCGCTTAAGACTACTATATGATGGACGCCCAGCGAATTCAAAAGAAAAAAAGAGGGGCAAATCGGTTACCGGTTGCTTAGGAAATGGTCGAATTAGCCAATCAAGTTTTAGAAAATGCAGTTGCAATTGTATTTTGAAGTCGTGCTAACCTTGCAAAAACAGAAACTCCTCCCCCCTCCCCCTAAATCGGGAATGCGCGAAAACGGCGCTCCCTCGAATAATCAGTGATATGCGAACTTCCAAAGTTGGAATTTGGCATACCCCTAATCTTACGAGCTCCAGGCGACAACCTAGAACCGATCTCTTACCCATTCTCTCTTTGAGTTTCGCTGGGAGTCCGTGGTAGTCTGGTTCAGCGGTCGTACTGTTAGCCGAGTACAAACGAATTAACAAATCGAATTGAGGCCGTTTGCCAAAAAAGTACGGAGCAATATGGATAAAAACGATATAAATACATTGGGGGTTAATGAAGCAGAACGAAGCGATCCAAGACACAATACAACATAAATGCTGGTAAAGAGATGATTGCTGCGAGCAGCAACACTTATCGTGACAGGCCTCCTGTGGTCAATGTGGCCACGCCAAGCCAGGCCATTTCGAACTCGATTTTCATCCTGGCTCACTGGGGATGATTTTGTGGATACGCAAGTACGTTGGTCAGCGTTAGCCAATCTATAATTGTGCGTGCGTCATATCAAAGTATGCATTCATCAGACCACATGGGCATACCGCAAGCTCATGTGTTTGGAAGATAGGAGTGGGAAGAATTCATCAAGCCGATCAGCATTTTAGCGGCGCTTTCAGCGCTGTTACGTGCAAACTCCTGCCGTGTTCCGACACAGCCGATCAGACACTGATATGATAGACGGAGATGCCATGTTACATGTATCTGAAAGCCTTTGACGATGGTACCATTCACAACACAGAAACATTGTCGCTGACGCATTTACCTGATCGAGTATGTTGGCCTACGGTGACTGCTGATCCAGCCAAACCAAATCAATCGCCCACTGCCAGTAGCAGTGGTCGACAAAGCTATACGAATCGCCCACTTGTGGACAAATATATGTGTGAACGGAGAAGGGAGTAAAAGCCATTACCGTTGGTAGGTTTGATGAAAGAAGAGTAAATTTAAAGTGATCTACATTTATCACAATTGGTATACATATAATATACATATTTTATTTCAGTGCTTGTAGCTGCTCGCAGCACTCCCATAACCCTTGGTTACTTCTAGTTTTACTAACATATGAGCACAACGTTTCCGACATTGCCTAGGGAAAATAATTATCTAGTTTCCAGACTATGCTGGGGTCATCCATTAACCTCTCCCTTTCAATTTTAAGGCATTAAAATTTTGCTGCCTCACCGACTACCAAAACCTTTAGGATAGAACTGTTCATTTGTAAATTTATAATTTGACGCTATTTAGGTGACGTTACAACTGATGACGTCACCATAACAAGACACGCAATTTGTTTGCATTGATGACTACTAATTTCATCTTTTCAGTTAAAAAGTGACTAAATACTGACAAATTTCCAATCGATTCTAACAGTTCTGTTGGTTTCAATGCCTAGGTGCTATTCAACAGAAAACTTGCATGTATAAGAATAACTGATCAGCCCGAGCTAAAACTCGAATGTTTTTTATGCGAGTTTATAAAGCAGTGTTACAGTTTACTCTCTGGAGCATATTTATACAAATCTGACAGACGCAGAGGGAGAGCCTGGGGACGGTGTTGTACCATCGGCAGATCGTGTCGCAGGTTCTCAGTTGGATCAGGTTGGTCTTCATCCATATTGTTGCTGGTGCACTAGCGGGAAAAAGGAATAGTGTTTGGATTATTATAAATTGATACTGGGCTCATTAGTACTGCGATAGAAAATGTAATAGTATGTCAAATGGTAATAACTAATCACATCCATTATAGGCCTATCCAGATTGTGCTCGGCAATGATTGAGTAACTTTTGGCGTTTTGGGTAATTTTTTGCGGTTTTAGCAGTTTCGAGTACGCTTTTGCACGTGTTAGCTACTTTTGAGCAAACGAATGGCTCATATGTATCATATTATATATATATTTATTTTTCAACTTTAAATTTTAATGAATTTTCTTATTTTTTTTTTAAACAAGCAAGTGAGCAGCACAAAGACCTCAGGCTTCCGTGTGTTTCGTCTATTTACAATATACTTCCACAAGATCCTTGCAAAACGAGAACTAAAGACACGTGCTTGATTTTAAAAGACACAGTAAGTGACAACAGCACTCCAACACGCTGTGCGAAGGAAACAAATCATGTTAAAAATGTTTGTTTATATCTCGTAATTCGGAAACTAATGGTTAGCGGTTACCAAAGGATCTATAGCCGGGGCAACATAACAAAGAGGCTTTTAAACCGCCAGAAAACCATTATTCGGTAAGCTTATGATCAAGGACTTGTAATTGGGGGATTTTAACCAGGGAATGAAGTTGTGTGCTTGTAATCGAGGGTTTAAAATCAAGATTTCTCATGCAGGTGGAGTATAACCGAGGATATTTGGGGGGATTATACCGCCTGGGAGTTTATGCACAGGTTGCTTCAGCTTGGGGATGGGGGGAAGGGAGAGGGCTTATAAGTGGGAGGCTTAATAGCGGGGTTTTAAATTGCCTCAGCGAAGTCGTCTAGTGTGATTGAAAACTGTGCGTTTTGAAACAATTTACTACCTCTCAACTCTATTCAGCTGCTTCCAAACCAGTTGGACCACCAGCTACTGCTTGCCTTTCTCTCAGGGATTTCAGGGGTGTCGAATGGTTTAAGAACCCTTTGCCCCTGAGAGATTACAACTCGGACGGGGATTTTGCTTATCACTTGTTCATCAGCACATTCTTGGCTGTCGCCACTTTTGACCCCGCGTCTTAGCGAGGATACGCTCTGATAAAGAAACGAATTTCACGCTGTTAGAACTGGTGCTTGTTGAACACGTTAACCGCCTAGTCGCATTTATTTCAGGTCAAGTTTTGTGCGTTTTTTTTATCAGGACTTTGGATGATACTAAGGCATGCAGCATACAAAAAAATGCCACCAGTGCGGGCTAATACAAATAAAAGACGAAAACACGTACTTAAGTGACGCATGAAATCATGCAAACTAGAAACAAAAGAACAAATTTTGACATCTTAAGCACATGCATGTAGAACACGATCGTGTGAACACAAACTTTTCTTAAACAGAACATTCACACACCCAAGCACATTGACACACTCACACGAACGCATGCGCACATACATGCACGAAGTCGTGCTTAACATTTCAATAGGGACCTCACGCGTGGGTGCTTTTCATTCGACGGAGTTTTCCAAAAAACTGGTCGGAAATCAAATGGAACACGTCATTTTCAGGGAAACAGTTTCAAAATTTAAGCTTGACCCGAAAGCGAAGGAAACACAAAAAATTACCAAAATCACCATGTATCGTGCTCCGTTTGAATTAACTTGTTTTCAGTCCGACCAGGTTAAATGGATTCTTTCCATTTTCGACTTTCGTGACCACATATGATACACGCTTTTTTCTTTATAAGAACAAACTTTACAAGAACACCCAGCCTGAGATTTGGCTAAATTTTTAAGCAAATGTATGGGAAAAATTAAGAACAACCCCAGGCTCAGCTAAAATTTACTGGTTCTTATAAAAAAATAGCGTGTAATGCATCACTTCCAAAATGGCGGATGATTTGTAGGAAAAGTAGTGCATTGTGGCTCATGAGAGTCGCTTATTGGAACGGTGAAAACGACATAAATATTGGATTTGTGCAGTTTGTTGGTCTTTCACGGACAAAATGGTTGTTTGCGGGGACGCTTGTGGACAAATGTGAGGGGGAAAAAGTGCAGTGTGGGTTATGAAAGGCATTTTATTTATCCTGTGTATCTGAGTACGTGGCTTGACTCGTAGACATGATAAAAAGACTACGCGACAGCGACTTGGTGTGTTGTTTCATGCAGTTTAAAGCGTAGTTCAATGTATTCTGTAAATAAACCTTCTCTGCTGTGTAGTGGGTGAAGCTGTCGTAATGTCGTAAGGTCCCTATTAAAGAACTTGCATACTCACAAACAAGCACACAGATAAGTGGGCACAAGCTCCGATAAGCATGCATGTCATCTACATGGACACTGACAATCTTTTTGACCAATTTAAAATCAAGAAACTCGAATCAAACCCATATTGCACCAGAGCGTCGTTAAACAACATTCAAGCAACACTCGATCATTTGTAATAAACGTGAAGAAGTTTATTTAACTGAGAGCCATTTTGTTCCGAGTGTTGTTTGAAATGTGTCAACAGTTTAATAACAGCATTGAAACTCATTTCTCTTAAACCCTCGCGAAGTACTATTTAACCGAATGTAGGATCCAACCCGAAAACATTCCAAACAACTTTCAGAAACAACTTGGCTGTATTAAAGTGGGGAGTAATAATAATAAATATTTATTTATTACTACTACTACTAATAAATATTTACTTAGGTATTGTCTAAGGTCTCAATAATTTGCGCAAATAAAAGTTATCTGAAAGCCGTTTTTGCCATAGTTTAAAAAACCAACTGACTGGGAAGCTCAGCAAATATCGAAGGGAATGAATAAAGTTGATTTAATTATTTTATGTTAAACGAACAGTGACTCGGGACATTGTTTTGTTTTACGTATGAGCTCAAATTTTCTACTTGTTAGTTGTTCATTTGCATTTAAATACCTTAGAAAACAAAAAAATCTGTTTGCCTTTATTAACTTACGTACAACAAATGAACAAAAACTAGGAAAAAAGTATATTGACGAGGAAGCCATAAGAGACCACGGAGCACATATCATAAATTGGATTTCCTCTAAAAAAATGCGATGTGACACTTCCAATATAGTTGCTCGTCCAATGTTACGCCTAAGCTAATTTCCCTTTCGTAAACGGTCGTTGCCATTTGGAACAGTCGTGGCATTTCCAGCAACAGTCGATGCCGTTTGTAATATATATACAGTAAAAAGAATGTGAAGTGCACCGATCAGGTTGTTGGCATAGTGGTAGTGTTTAAAACTAGAATGCTAGCGTTCACGGGTTCTACACATGGTAATTCTTATTTTTTTTAGCTTTTGATTTCTTTTTTTCTTTTTAGTTTCCTCTTTTAGAACTAGTGTTGGTTTGGATTAGGGTCAGGTCAGGGTTAGTATTAGTTGTTTTTGATACTCCGTTATCAAGAAGTTGTCATCTTCTTGAAAGCGACAATAGACTATGGTTCGACATGTTCCAAATGGCAACGACTGTTCCAACTGGCAACAACCGTTTACGAAAGGGAAAACTGCTACGCCTAACAAGCAATGCTTCGTTCACTCGGTCAATACAAACGAAGTACCAATGTGAAAAAAGCCAAAGCAGCTTTGTACACTCATGAAATTTTATTGAGCTTTACAAGCAATTGGTATTATCAACTTGCTGATCAAACATTCAACTTATTAACACCGAGAAAATACGAATTGCTCAGAGCTTTATAAGCAAAACGCATCACTCAAGTCCCACGTCGACTCGGATGATGAGACGACAACCCGATGGTTTGTAAGAGTTTTTTTCAAAACTAGAAAATCGCACATAAAGTAGTTAATTGTAACTAAAAACAGCTCACATTCCATACCTGGCTCTTGGTGAGGTAGTCCACCACCCTCTTACATCTGACCTCTACGATAATCAACACCAGGGCGCAGACCACGCCCCCTAGAAGAATAAAAAACACTCCACCCAAGTTCTCGAGTCCAAGGCTGGCCGTGCTGCTGTCGTCTTTCTTTGTCTCAGTCTCACTGCATTCGCTCTTCTCATCCCACCATTTCTTGCGCAAATTTGCGATTTCTCCTCTTTCCCGCAGCTGCAACAACACATTAGTTCAATAGAATACAATTACTATCAATTTTGTTAATACAATGCAATGCAGTGCAAAGCAACTTAACGCATTGTAAGGCTATGTGCTACGAAACTTAACGACGTATCGAGAGAGAGAGGAACTGAGCCCAAGAACAAATAACTAGCTGGAGAACATCATTCATAGTTCCAAATTTAGATTGTGGTGTGCAAGACCATGTTTTTCACACAAATGAGTTTGTGAGCAAAGCGATAGAGAAAGTATGAAAGACCTTGGTGCGCATATGCACAGAAAGATTAAGGAAGATCACACCACAAGGTTCTCGAGGGAGTTAGATTCCTCCTCTCCCCCCCCCCCCTCCCCCCCACACACACACACACACGCGCGCGCGCGCAAAGAACGAGATGACGGGTGGGAAGATGAGCCGATACAGTAGCGTAAAACCTGTATTGTTAAAAAAAATCAGCGGTAAAGCACTGTTTCAAATGCGACTCGAACCAATTATACGATAGCAAGACAGCAAGGAAAAAACCCGGCATACAGATATTAACATAAATATGAAGATGGTTTTGCATTTAGACGAGTTTTGGAATCAAACCTCTAAAATAGCGACGGTAAATTTTTTCGTATGCGGCGAGTCTCGCTGCATTGCCAGGCCATAGCTCTTTGGTTCCAACAGATTGTTCAGCAGCATAGTGTTACAAGGTTGTCTCTGCAATATTAACCAAACCAAACAGGTTAACCTGTCATAAGGGAGGGCGGGTACCTAAATAAAGGTATCTGAATACCGTTTCTTTGAGTAAGCAAAAACCGCTAAATTGCAGGGATTTCTTTAAAAGCACCTTCGAAAATTGGAATGAAACTGAAAGTACAGACGGAAACTTCAAGCTGAGAAACCATGACAACGATATGGTTGGCTGAATTTTCCAAAAGGTTACTACCAGGGATAAGCAAGCTGTTATGAGAAAATTGATGAGATTTGTAATTGTCTAAGTATCTTCAATATTTTCGACGTTTTCGACAGCAGACATTTGAGAGAAAAAACTAGACTGTGTGGTAATTAATGTAGACCGGAAACGATAGGTGAAGCTTGCGTGATTCTACTGAAAAAGTAAAACAAAAATTGACCGGAAGAGGTAAAAATCACGCTATAGTGCAAAGTTTCAAGTGCGTTTTCTGAGAAGCAAAATATCGCTTGTCAAAATTTCTATAATTAAAAAGAATGATCTTCCAATTTCCCGCTGTAATTTGAATGAAAATACACCAATTTTGGAACAAGCAAACCGAAGTTACGGCAGTAAAAAATTAGGCGTTTCTGTGAAAAATAAAAGAGGCCCTCTTTGTCTAATTTCAGCGATTAATTTTTTGAAAATCCACCAAGATATTTATAAACACCTATATAGTGAAGAGTAATTGGGAACTATAGACAACCTGAGCAGTCCCAAACCTATCATCAAACCTACTCTTACCCCTACATGTTACCAAACTCTAACCCTAACTCAAACCATCAACCTACGAACCTGGTTCCAGTATCTCAGGTATGGTTCCTCTGTTATGTAAGCGTACTTCTCGTTTCTAGCTTGTAGTACTCCGTGCTTGGTGCTGTTGACAAACGTGTTCTGCTGTGTCATGTGGGTCCACATTGCTCTGTGGAGGCTGACCTGGGACTCCTTAAAGTAGGTGGCGACCGAACCGCCCTTCAACACGCCGTATTTTATCTCGTCTTGTTCGACCAGGTCCTTGAGGCTCTCGATGGCTCCAGCAGACCTCGAGACTGAAAGCATAGGCAAAAAACATGAATGAATGAATGATTGAATGAATGAATGAAAGAAGGAAGGAATGAATGAATGAGTGAATGAACGAATGAACGAAAGAATGAATGAAAGAATGAATTAGTTAATGAATGAATGGAACTTTTTTTTAAACAGGCTGACCCGTTTGGTCCGGAAGACTGCAGTTATCCAGAGGGCCCTGTGTCTACAAAACTACTACTTAACACCAGAATATAAAAATAACTTAACGAATTTGGCATCTAACTGTACACTGTCTGCAAAATATCATTAATTAAAAATAATCATTAACTACAATTAATAACTTTACACATTACATACTTTACACCCTTTTCTTCTTCTGAGGCCTTAGGCCTCAGAAGAAGAAAAGGGTATAAAGTATATAATTTGTGGAATGACTAAAAAGTACTGATCCAGTAAATCTATTAGTTCGTTTTGCAAGTGGTGTGTGGAGGTCAGATTTCTATCGCGAATTGTGTTTAAGGGAGCAAGAATTTCTAGTAAAACAATTTTTAAAGTGATGTTCACTTTTTTGGTTTATACTAAAACAATATCAGTTCCCGTAATGTCGGTGCCGGCTCGGTAGAATATATTTCCATTACTCACCTCCACTTCAGGGTGAGTAACTGTTAAACAGTACACTGATATGGCTAAGGGAGAGCAACTTGTAGTCCAAGTACATACAAAATGTAGTATATTGCTCTCAAACCAATGTTTTACAAACCAAAAGAATGCAAGGGCTCTACTTAAATTGTTGGAAGATAAAATGTTTCCGTTGGATTTACCTTATCAAAACAAAATTTCAACGATAAGCTGTTCAAGAAGCGTTATAATACAACTTAAGGCCCTTTAAAATGTGCAGTTTTCTCAGCAACTTGTCTCGCAACGGCATTGCGAAGCAAGTTGCTGGAGAATTGCACAGTGTTACATGGGTTGTTTTGCAATTTTTTGTGGCGCGAAGCGTAGCACGAAGTAGAACTCAACTCTACTTTTCGCAATGGATTGCAGCAACCAACAACACCATTGCACAGTGTATCACCCCTCCAGCAACTTGTCTCGCAATTTTAAGGCATTCCGCTGGGCAGTTTAAACAAGGGCACATGCGCACACTTCTTGTTTTTTCGTTCCGAGGAGCATTGCGAGACAAGTTGCTGAGAAAATTGCACAGTGTAACAGGGCCTCAACATTAAACTTCGGCAACTTGCGACGTTACATTTCCAACCACTGCGAGACAAGTTGCTTAGAAAATTGCGCAGTGTAACAGGGCCTTTATACAAATGTGCATGAACGTGGAAGTTATCCTTCTGCTGTATAGAATACTCACTAGTAAAGAAAGCGGCAAGGTTTGCCGTGTAGGTGGATATCATGATCAGAATAAAGAACCAGAAAGCTGCACCAAGAATCCGGCCTGAAGGCGATCGCGGGGTGTTGTCACCACCTTGGCCCAGCATTGAGCCAGTAGCGAACCACAGGCTGTTGAATAAGTTGAACTCGTCCCCACTCCCCTCGTCGGTCTCTTGCGCCAAGGCTCGGTACCCAAAGGGACTGGTGTAGTCTATGGCAAACACCGCCACCGTCACGAACAAGACCTGTTTATTGGGAAAGTATCAGAATCAATTGTTTCCTCTTAAAGTAAACAAACGAAGGGAAATATAAAATTGATCCGTATAAGGTTGATAGAAAATCAAGGAATTTGTGTAATGATAAGAGGACTGAGTGAAATCCATTTTGGTCTGCAATCATCACAAGGGATAACCAAAATTTATGAAAATGGAAATTGGTATTTGTAAATGTTCCATTTGGGTCGTCAATGAATTGATAGAAATTCATGTTGTATAGAGAAATGTTTAAATTAATGTTGCTGTGTTTTTCTCAGTTTCTCTTGCCCCTATTCATAGTAAGTGATTTCTTGCTGTTGAAAAATCCAAGATGGCGACAAGTGTGGTGGACATGCCGTAAAATGGCATAACAACAACTCTTAGTTAAAACTTGATAATGGCTACACAACAAAAATTATGAGAATTTTGCGATAATTTGTTAAGATAGAAAACTTGGTCGTCCTAGAGTCAATAGTAATTTTATTGAGGAACAACGAAAGTTGAAGACAGTTGAATAAAAAGAGTCATTTCTCAACCAAGGGGACTATAAGGCAAGTTGATGTAAGCTCTATGCCAAAAGTAGCACTACTTTGGGTTGCCTCAGTAAGGCTCTACTCTGAGAGCGAAGTATTCCACTGGTCATTGAACAATAACAATAACAATAACTGACACTTTTGAACAATCTGCTATTGTATGTTTGTTTACAGATGGCCAGTTTTAGAGGTAAGGTTTTGGTTATTTATACTATTTTCTTATCTCATGAGATGTTTCGTTCTCAGAATAGAGGGAGACTCAGTTACCTCAAAAGGAAACAAAAGAAAAAAAGACATATTTCACTGACTAATGAGAGTTTCTTTCTTCAAAAAACCCCAATATCACAACTTTGTGACGAAGTGTCCGCTGGAAGCGAACGACCTACACATAGCTTGCTTTTGAAAGATCGTCATAGTAACATTACTTACATGTATGTTCCTTTGAACAAGCAAAGATGGCATAAACACAGTGCATATTAACTTTGAAATAGGTTAAAAACTACACTGAACTTGAATATAATCTTATAACGATCATTATAACATTAATTGTTAAGTGATTGGTATTTATATATATACTCAAAATATCGTTTTAATACTATTCATCGTGTTGACCGCTTTTGATAGTTGGTTAAGGCAATCCCCTTGATTAAGGACCTTCAAACACATTTGGGTGTAGGTGGATTTTGAAAGAAAAACTAGACAGGTAAGTCAAAAAGTGTGAAATCATATTACCACTCCTATCATACTGATCCACACTTCGTCAGTAAACGGGAGCAGGAAAGCGAACAAGTTAATGGCCAACTCATTGGGCTTCTGCATAATTAGACTCATCCTAAAATCGTAGAAGGGTTTGGTAAAATCGACCTTCTCTTGTCGTTCCGCTTTTATGGTGATTGGCGCAAGAGCTACATCGGCCTCCTGCGACGAAAAAGGGGTGACACATGTCATGACATCGAATAGAATTCTGTTTGGTTCATGCGATTTTATAGCAGTTTTAATGTGGGAAGTTCAAATCAGCACTTTATAAGTATTTAACATGATACCTTCTGAGCGATAGTCCTAGGCTAAAAAATGAATTGGCCCACATGCACAGAGAAAGAGAAAAAACCTCTGACCCTGGTGGGGTTTAAACTCACGACCTCCCGAACAGATCACCGTTGCTCTGCCAACTGAGCTACAAGGCCAGATGGGAGCTAGTCGGGGGAAATTAAGATGGTAATTACCACAAATTAACACTTAAGTCTAGAAAGATCTAAGCTGGCACAAGTTACTACACTGAAGCAATAGTAATGATTGTACTTATTATCAATACTAAAATGGCTTGATCTTGTAATTTTTCCTCACAGAAGGTTATGGCAAATTTTAACTTGATATGCATTTTAAAATGCGTGGTCTTCGAAATGTTTGAATGAGTTGTAGTTGTTCCAACAGGTGTGAGCCAGTTTCTCGCAATTTCAGTCCAAACAAATCGTGTTCAATTGGGTTTCAAAAATAATGTTCTGAAAAACTTTGATCTAGTGTTTAGTTTCCACAATATCCTTAAAAAGGGTGGCAAACGACTTTGAGTGAAAAAGAAAGGAAAGCAGAGGTATCCGAATCAGCAAATTGTCCAGTGTGAGGACGAACCCTTGGCGCGAAATAGCGCCGAGTGGCTAGCCTGCGCTGCAGCCGGACATGTTAGCTGTTTTTAAATGTCAATATATTCCACGAATGTTTACAACTGACTGCGACGCAGGCTACGAGTGGCAGCCAAGTCGAGATGATGGCACAAAAAATATTTTTCAATTGCTAAACAAAAGGTTAAGGGACAAACAAAAATACTATCGGATTACCAAACAAATAAAAGTTCTATTAGACGGGAATTCCAACTGTTATTCGTGTTTCTTGCCCTGAATATCTGTGCTCAGGTCGCACAAGAGATGGGTGTACAGTTGCGTTGGCGTCTAAATAAGATTTGTTGACAAAGTTGTGGTACGCTGGCGTTTTGTTGACTCCGTACATCGGGTTGACCCGGTTAATCCGATTACACATGGCGGGATCGCAGTAATGCGCTTAAGAAGAAGAAGCAAAAGGGGACGAAGTAGTGGTAGAAGAACAGGAATCAAAAGAAGAGGAAGAAGAAGAGGAGGAAGCGGAGGGAAGAGAAGAAGAAGAGAAAGAAGTCTACACTAATACTATTAAAAGGAAAACTTCTGAAAGGGTTGATGATATTATAATAAACTAAGATTTATAAAATTATCTAAAGGTTAATAATATGTCATAAAATCTTACATTTACAAAAATTACATTTTTGTAAACCTGGTCCGGCCTATTTAATCGCAAGTCCAAAGGTACGAGGAATTGGAATATACAACACGAATCTCCGTAACTTAAATGGTTTGCAGACTATTTTGATCTTGAAAAACAAGTACTGAGACGAACCTTGTCGACAAGTTCCTTCAGGATTCCACTGTACGAAGTGTCCTTCCGTAGGTTGATTTTGTATTTAAAACCAATCTCCTTTTGCAACTTCTCCAGGAGGTCAATGAGGAACCCTTCAAGAGAGTTGTTCCGCCTTTGTACAAACGGTGGTTCCTAGATATGATCACAACAGTTTTTCAGTCTCAGGCAACATTTCGAAATCAAAGGGCTCTAAGAGCGATGTCATCCGATTTCACCTATGTCGCTCCCTAGTCAGGTTGTCAGACATATTTGCTTGTTTTTAGATCGAGAAAAATGAAACCAAGATCATCGATTGAATATCATTAGAAGAAGTTAATGTTGTTCTGTGATGCAAAAGGAATAATTTCGCCTAAAAATAACTGGGTAATTTCATGCTACATTAGAACCACACCTAACTCGAAATCTTCTTTAACCAAATACAAGCTTGTGTTGCTTTGCCGGAGGGTTTAGTTTGCAGAACTTGCAGGACCTTGAGTTTTTTTACAAGAAAATTTTACAAATAGTAATCATGGTTTTATAAAATATTTGAAACATTCAACCGGTAACCAAAATTTTTGTTTGTCTGCATGAGACGACAGATCGTTCCTCTGAGGATGTACTCCGGAATGAAAAGAAACCACTGCGGAACAAAATAAAAATATTGTTACAAATTATTTTGATTTCCGCAAAGGCCAGGATGGACATCTGTACACCGTTTGATATTAAATCAGCAAACATTCCTGGCAAAAATTATAATTTCTATAGGCTGTTTACATTCATTTCAGACACTATTTTATATCGTTCTTAATTTGGAGCGATATTTTGTTGTCACGGGAGCGCAGTTTGAAAAAACCCGGAGATCCCTTTGGACATTCGCGTGCATTCGACTTGACTGCATAAACACGCTTTTGCATAAATAGATAAGTTATTTGCACGCGATCGTGACAAACACTGAATCCGTTGATAGCTTGACTTGAAACGGCTAGTGGAAAAAGGCAAGTGTTGAAGATTTTAGAATAGAACCATCAGCATATCAAACTTTGCATTGTTAGTTTCCAAGGCCTTGAAGGCCTGGGTCAAGAAGCAAAAAGAGCTGAGCAACCTGATTTTGTTATCGGCAGGACTAGGACAGAGACAAATATAATTATCAACAAACAAAATGGCGGACTTGGCTATTTAGTGTTGAGTTGTCTTTTGACATCGTTCGTTTTGCCTAAACTTGGGCGTTTTGCATTTATTTTCGTAAGAAATTGAATTTGATCTTCAAAGATATAACTCTAATCATAGTTCTTTTTTAACTAACACTTTATTTGAGAGGGAATCAAGGCCGACTTCTGGAACAATTCTAGCTGGTTCTCGATGGTGTCGAAAGAGAAACGATCTTCTGAGTACAAAAAGATAAGTCCATAGAAGTTTGTATTTCTGTTGGTGGCCATTTTTTCGTTGTTTGTCAGCCACTCAGCTTGTACTACATCACATTCTTCACCTAAACGTTTATTCTATAATTTGTTTCCAGACTTTGTAATTTGCATTTTCTTCGGCTACTTAAAACCGAAATTTTACAAGGTAACAAGAAGGATTATGTTGGCATTTGGGCTTACTTCGCTGTGATTTCGTCCGCTATTTTTTTCAAGAACTTACAGAGTTTCTAGATCTACAAATATGGAAGCGTGCATACACCATATATAGAAGTAACCGGGGCAATCGGAAAACGACATTTTGTGTATGCTAATTTATTGATATGATATAGATGAACAAGAAAATACCTGCAAACAATCTGATGTGATGTTGAAACTCCAGGTCGGACCGAGGTCGGATACACAAATAACAGGAAACAAGTCAATTACCAAAATGTCCGGCCGAAATGTCCCTTTCTTCGATTCTTCTTAGTCCGTGTACAAGCGAGCAATCCAGAGTAACATGAACAGTAACCAGTTGTGCTGTCCTTCACGGAAAATCCAAATTATATGTACCAATATTCAACAATTATTACTATTACTATTAGTTTGTTCAGCAGTGTTTTGTTTTCATTTCGGCGTCAGTGATCTGTATTAAAATTCCTGTTTGTTGCCTTATTTTCCCTATTCGCATCGGATAGAAGCTTTCATTCCTTATTTGAAATATCTCGTGGTTAGTGTTTCAAGCAGAGGGATAAATGGCCGATGTTTGTCGAGTTTTCACAGGAAAGTAAATGAATGCAAAATGGTGAATGGTTTGTGGAAAGCCTGAGAATATAAACGGAGCCCGCACTGCTTATATATCTAGCGGTTACACGTCGAACTAGCAACGGAGCGAGAGAGCGAGTGAGTGAGTGACAAAATCGTCCCCTCACAATATGTGATCCATTGCACATGCATGCAGGAGAAAGTAACAGCACTACACTAACTTTGTGATTGCACCATTTCTTGTTCCCAAGCTAAAGCAACAAAAATTAGTTGCAATCCTTACAAGTTTTCTTTTGACAATTTCTACCCTTCCAGACTGGCGAGTGCAAGTCCTAAGTGGACAACTGAAATTGAAACTGCACAAACAACTACTATATCGTTGGATTAAAAGGAAAATCAGTAATTGTAAGAATTACAGTGGTTATTAGAATGGTTTTCTCCAAGGCTACACTTTACTATAGTTTATTGTTGCTATTAATATACCATCAATATTATTATTATGATTATTAATAGTATTATTATTATTATTTATATCTTTATTATTATTATTATTATTATTATTATTAATATTATTACTATTGGGTCTTTTCACTTCATGTTCAATTTACCTCAGTTTTTAATGCATAGTATTACTATGTGTATAACTTTGCTCAAACGTTGTCATATTAATATGGAAACTAGAACAATAAATATTATTATCATTAATATTATTATTATCATCATCATCATTATTGTTATAACAATGCGTAACCAATAAGTGCAAAAATGTGTCTCTTTATTGCATTCTGTTTATTAATTTTGGAAACACGCTCCTTGTATATTTAGCTGCAGCACCACGTTTTCACAGGACACGGGAATACGTTGTTTTAAAAACTTCCTTTTCACAGTACTTACAATTAAAGCTGTGAATATCAACCGAGACTCTATTTCAGGAAGTGTGAAGTTGGGAATGGGACCATTTATGGCTGCTGCGAAGTCACCCACCCACTTGGGCTCGGCGCTGCTCGCCTTAGTTAGTTCGTTTTGCTTTATCGTTGCAACCTGGATCAAAAGAAAGAATCGATACATTCAATGAAACATCGGCATACAAGTGTGGTGAACTTTCCCATCCGAGTTAAGACTGCATTATGTACATCATCAACAACAACTAAAATAGTATCTATTGTAGTAGTGCGTATGGTATACGGTACAAGTTGGACACTTGCTTGCATATTGAGATAACTTCAAGAAGCTCTGATCCATAGGACGACACGGCGCGTGTTCCCCATCGTTGATCTCACAGCACAATTGAGACTACCTACTGTTTTAAAAAGGTTGGTCCCTTCAAGGTCCCTAAAACAGCTTTTCAGTAGAGAAAAAGAAGGTCACTCCAAGTTCAACCCTCGACTAGGCCGGGGAATGAACCAGGGAACTTCTTGTTGATAGTCGGAGATCTTAAAATTACCAACTGCGCTAACCTTGCACTATCAAACTTTCTTCTTTCTAGCTTCTTTAAACAAATACTTTAACTCAGTTTACACTGTTCATGTTTTTCCTGGGATCAAGAAACATTGGGGGATGCTAAATATACATTAGCCTGCGCGGCAGCCCGACATGTCAATTAATTTTAAATGTCAATACAGTCCGTTTGCGTAACGGCTCCAGAAAGCATGTTTACGGTGCTATCGGTCATTTTGGTACGCGGTCGTCCGCTTGACTGTCCATGTGCTGCCTCGTGTAATTTGGTATCAAAATTCAAACGACCTCTTGTCAACAGCCGCCAAATTCTAAGACACCGAGATTAGATTATCGAGGTCATATTACTCAATGACTTCGGTGAAATTGCTTCGGATGTCTTTGTAGTATTTGAATTTGACAGCTGTTTAGTTCGATGCGAACTTGTAACTTCAAGTGAGCTTTTCAGGCGGAAAGAGTGGGGGATGCTCAATATACATGCACCAAGTGAGGTGCCATCGTTCAACGTTTTAAAGTGACAGTACATTGTTGCGTTCCTTGTGACGCAACTCAGGCCTCATTGTCACTTGATATATCGAACATAATCCGAAACACTTACATCATTTACCTTTTTAATCTCCTTTCTTAAAATATTGACAAAGTCGAGTCCACTTGAAACAATTCTTTCCCCAGTTTGCGAGTCAAAGGCAACATGACCAGTTATTCCTTCGAAGTGCGCCTGAATAAATATTGATGCATAAAATCAAGCAAACACGATCAAAATGGATCAACTAAAGGGTTCGTGTATACGTTTTACAACTAAATTATATAACTCTTCTACCTACTAACAGACTGCCTAAATTATGAAATGTTCCAAAATTTAATGGATCGTGCAACTGTTCAAACCTACGCTTAGAAAAGGAATTGATCAACAGGCGTTAGAACCACATTACAAACAACGCGATTAGAAAGAGCAGGAACGTTTCTTGAAAAACTGTCTCAGCTGCTGGCAAACAAGTCAACGTCACACCCGGATTGTAATTCAGAGATGGATATCGAAGGAAATGTTTTGGGATTAACCGATATTAATGGTTTTACATAATACAATTGGCAAATAGGCTATCGTAAACAGTGTATCAAGACTATGATTTTAAAACATACGCACGCATACAGCTGTTTCAATAAAGGTTGTCATACCCAATAGTCAATACTGGAACCGAAAGGAACTATGGGCATAGTCATAAGGAGTGATAACGCGCCAGCGAAGCTTGTTACTAATGGCCGCGGCATTATGATAAACCTGCACTCTATTTTTATACAAAATCAGTGCTAACAGTAACAAATTACGTGAGCTGCTTGAATACCACAGTTCCTTTCGGTTCCAGTATCGACAATTCACTATGACAACCTTTTTTGAAATAGCTGTATGTACAAACTTGTTATTCTCTTGTAACTCAAGTGTTGGGACCCGTTTCTTCAGTAGTGGTGCCATAACAGCAGTTTGTGTCGAACTTTCAATCACGAAAAGCCAGTTTACCACGTAGGCCACATACCTTCTTTATCCTTGCCAGGAGTATCTTCCCCTTTTCTCGCTGACTCTCATTGCACTGAAAAAGCGGCCATTGTGTGTCGTTCGCCAGTTTTTGAACCACGTGTGCAAGCAGATAGGCTGCGTCCCTTATAGAGCCATGCATAACCTACAAAGATTAAAAAAGGACAGTATATAATAGTTTCTGATATTTTAAGTGTTACATCTCTGATTGAGTTAGTACATGTATGGGTAGTAATTACTGATCAGATGTCGCAGGCCGGTGCAAACCAATGTGGAACCACAAGAAAAGGGACTCACCAGTGTGCAATGATTTCATGTCAAAACACAAAAATATTTATCGTTACAAATAATTTAGTTACCACATCCCCTCCCCCTGCTTCTATGTGCCTCATACCCCACCCCCTCCCTCCCCACAAATCATTCTCTAACAAGACACCAGTTTGAGGAGCTAAAACTGCAATAAGTCTCCACCTGTAGGGACTGTATTTTCTTTTGATAAAAGATGTGTTTATTTCAGCGCAGAGTGTGTATTGGTGTTAGGAGATAGACAGCTTGCGGTTGTATGCATCGATCGATCATAAATACTAAGGCTCGTGCGTAATATAAATTATTAGTCTTACCAAGCTTCACAATGTAAACTGTTCAAAGACAGTTTTATCTACTCACCGGAGAGGTCGACTTTCTTGGAGAACGTTTCTCGAAGCTGATGGCTTCTTTTTCTCCTCTCATAGTCAAATGCATTCTTAGCCCGGTCATTCCCCAGAGAGACGGGTAAGTTTTGTTGGCTCCCCAGGTGTCCTGATGGGTAAATAGTTTGGTCAGTAACATCATCATATCACTAATCTTGCTTCGTTATTGCGACAGAAGTGAAGACGGCAGCGATATCATTAATTCGATTCCCAAAGCAGGGACGACGGAGCTCCTGTGAAAGTGGGAGATGGGGGGAGGGGGGGGGGGGCTGACTAGTGAATCGAGTTGGAGGGGCTTAAAACACCCTTTCTCCGTAACTCTTTAAAATTTTCAAAAACATGGGAGAGGAAAGTGTAGTCTATACAGACCCCCGTTATCTGCTGGACCTGCAAAGCTGTGTTTTTCTGTTTAGAGCTTTGTCATTGTCTCGTTTTTTCGTTTCCGTCTCCGCCTCTATCATTCTGATCCATTCTGGTTCACGTGATGGAACACAATTTGTCCGGTCTGCATGGCTGCATGGTCAGACCATTCAGTTCTCAAATGGGCTGAATGGCCCTAGCTGCTCTCTGATCAGATTTGCTGAGCTCTTTAGTGGAACTGAGTTCTCAGAACTGGTTCTAACCAGAATGGCCCCGCACATTGATCAGAGCCGCTCAGTTCTTCAGTGGAACACACGAGTTTTCAGAACTGGCTCTGGCCTGAATAACCCTGCTCATGGATCAGAGCCGCTCAGTCCTCACGCTTTGGTCGGCCAAAACCTAAGTGTTTGGAGAGTTGTGGGGGGAAATATTCACACGCACCTTGGGCCTTTCCGTTAAAACTAGCCAGAATCCGTTATTTTTCGGCCGTCCTGATCGGGCATTGGAAAACAGGTTAATTTAAAGTAGCTTAAACAATCGCGCCGGTTACGAATGTTCTGTAGTTAGTAGGACAGTAGGCAGCTGCGTCATTCGTTTACTATTTTCCTGGACTGATTCTGAAGAAAGGATAAAGACCGCTCGCAGTATCATGTTAAGTAACATACCACATCTGAAGCTATCCACTTGTATTCTTTCTTGCGGATCCCAACGTGCAGTGCCTGTCAGCAGAAATACACATACTTATCACTCTTCCACGTCTTAAGCAAAAACGTTCGTGTTCTTTAAAATATGGTTGTCATTAGTACTCGAAACGAACTCACTTTCACCTACCCTTTGGTTATGCACTTCTCGTCTTTAAATATTTCTTTAATGTCCCAGACAGTTTATTATTACGTACTAAACTCCTTTATCATTATCTACTCAAAACAAGTAATGAGAATAAAGCAAATGATTACACACAGCGCCCTATCTAAGGTCTCCCAGTCACAGATGTCGCGCATATTCAGTTGGCCTTTATTGCAGTCCGGCCTGGACTACCGTAAATGTATGCTAGTTTTTTAGTGTCTGAATAATTTTAATTTAGCCATTACCCCCCCCCCCCCCCCACACACACACACACACACACACACACGCACAGCTTACCTTAAGTTAACAGTAAAACTCAGTCACCTAGATCGACATTTGTCAGATATTTAGTCTTCATAGCTTTCACTCTTCTTCAGTTTTTTTGTTTTCAGATACTAATGACGTTTCTCGCTAAAACAAGAGTTAAACAATAGCGTGCTAATTCAGTACAAATTCGCTCGAATACTAAAAAAAATATCAATTCCTTGGCATTGCTTTGCGCTTTGCCGTTGTCAGTTCATTGTTCACTATTGATAACCATTTAAAAATTTCTTCGACCGGCTCTGTACACGTTGCGGCCTTCGTTTGACCTCGAGCTTGCAAAATTTCCCACTCTCATCGTACCCTGCGAGCAGAGATCTCATCGCGAAAACCGCATGGTTGATGATAACCGTATGAGAAAGTTCTTGTTGTCTCTTCTAATTTTTGTGTGTGTGGGTTCAGAACCTTTTTGGCATAGCTCTTCTTCTCCAAATCATGCTCTTTTTGTCGCAAGAATGAATCAATGATTACTACCGCTGACCAATATATGTAACTCGTATGGGCAATTAAAATCTAGCTGGCCAGTCCAAAAAACGACTTTGGAACTGCATGGTTATTTCAGTCGTGCCCAAGCCCACTCGGTCAGACTGACCACATTAGCAGAAACACATTACAGAAATGCCAGAAATTACAAAACGAAAAACCAGTAACAAATAACTATTTCAATATGTGCTAATGCGTACAAAATTACTGATAAACGAAAACGGCAAGGAATTATCATGCGTTATCATCACATTACCTCATACATGACCTCAGCCATTTCATCACTGGCACAAATGAAGATGACGTTCTTAATCCGAGTAGAGAGGAGGACACTCAAAGCGTTTCGTGTTTTTTCTTTGTCATCCAGGTGAAGCGCAGGTATCATAGTTAGCTTGTAATGATTCCTCAGAGTGCTGAGCGTCTGAAACTTGTTAGCCAACCGTCCTTGGCGCGCTTTTGACAACAAAACACGCAGAAAACCGAAATTACACAGGAATTTCAAAGCGATTGCACATCGGTTGCGTTTTACACTACTGTCACTCTGCTGTCGACACTAATGACATTTATGTGGCATCGGTGTTAGTGACAGTTTTGTAACAGCGGTGTACTTTAAAGTAAAAACTGTGCTGTGACAGCAGTTGCTTATGTAGCACTATGACATCGATGACAGCAATATTAGTACGTCAGCGATGTACACTGACGGCGGTGTAGCAACGATGACAATGACAACGCTGTTCTAATTTCAGTGCACACTGGTGCGACGGCGATGACACTGACAATGCAGTGACAATGCTCGCATTAATGCGACAGTATGAAAGCTGACAAAGCTGCAACAACGATGACAACGACAATGCTGAGTGTAACAGTACAGTGCACAATAGTGTGACAGCGGTGATATTAACAGCGCAGTGACGATGTTCACATTAGTGTGATAGCGATGTGAGTTGATACTATGAAAGTAGTGGCAGCTACTAACAGCGCTGTAGCAGCTTTGTCAGTTAGCATCGTTGTCACACTGAAGTGCACAACGTTAACTAAGCACTGTCACTACCACTGCGCATTGTACACGCTCTTCCAGCGCTGTTAGTTTTGCCACTGATCGCACTGTAACATAACTATCAGCACCAACGATGATAAAAGGATGACTTTGCTCGTTCTCGCTGCCACAGCGCTGTTTCCGTTTTCGGTGTCACTACACTGTGAACATCGGTGTCTTACCTCTGTTGGAATCCTCCTGTGCAAGACAATAAAATGCTCCAAAGCATACTATTGTTTATAGAACACTGAAACGTACTCCCATTGTATGGGCAGAATAGGGACGTGTTGACAAGGTATTCCCTTAAAGGAGACTCTAAATATGTAGATTCAGTATCCTAGCCCGGCCACCGGGTTTAACACAGAAAGAAAATCGCCAAAGTTTGCATGGTGGTAATTTTAAACTGTTACGACAAGAGAATCAATTCTGAAACTAGTGAGCCAGTTTGAAGTGGGATGTTACCTCGTTCGTCTGTTTATTAAATTTTTTTCTATCTGTTTGTCTGTTTCTCCGTCTGACTGTTTGTATGAGATTGTCTCTATCGTCGGCTGTCAAAAGCTTAAGTTCAGTTTCAAATTCTTTTCTCGAAAAACCAATCGGTTTTAGTGTACATCCGAGGTTTATCACTGAACATTTTATGTAAAACTGGCCAGCGCAAACAGAATATACTACTTATATCCGTTCTACATACTCACCATCATAAACAACTGCAATGTCCTTGAACCGATAATACGTGGTCAGCGTGAAAAGTGCCTTAGCAATCGTCGTTGTGGAAGGCATCATCGAAATGGTTAAGTTGTACGGTATATCCGATGTGATCGAGTTCATCGTTATCAGTGGAATGCCTATCAGAGAGCTTAAGGCGTACACTTGCTCATTGTTGGTGCCCAAGTCAAAGAGACAGTCAGTGTCCTTAAAAAAGGCTTCCACGTCTGCAGTGATTTGAAACAGAAACAAGCGCCAATGAGATCACATGGAGGTAAGCAAACCAAGCAAAGACGGAGAGAGGAAAGGCGGAGATGGGGGGAGGGGGAGGACACAGGAAATGCAAAGTGGGGTGGGGAGGGGGGTATCGTTCTATTGGTCTTAGGGGACAGATGTTGTTTTTGATTTAAAGGGGGGTGTTTACGTCCTGAAAGCGTTTTAATCAATGTGTTTTGTGCATCTTTATACCAAACAAAATTTAGTGACATTTCGCACAAGTGAGAAGCAGCTTTGTCTGCAAAAAAACAAAATTTCTTCAAAAGTAAACTGCCTACAGTTGAACCCCGATAACTCGAACCCTCGGTGACTCGAACTCCCCGCTAACTCGAACCAAAAGTAATTTCCCTTGATTTACTGTAGTTTTAACCACTATAAATCGAAGCCCGATAACTCGAAACCCCGCTAATTCGAAGCGATGTTTACTTTCCTTCAGCCAGGTAATCTGACCCTGTGACGTCATCAGCAAAACTGTATATCATTAAGCCTGCTCTTAAAGCAGTACTTTGAACTAAGAGTCAAATTTAAGGAACTTCTGGAAGGAAGATTAAGTCTTGTAAACACTGAAGAGTAAGTCACTAAATGCATAAACGTTATTTGTATCAATTCCGCGCGCCGGGGCCAGGAATGACATGATTTGCGGTCTTGCAGAAGTCCTCGCCCCAGATTGGCTAATTTCAGGGACTCAGATCAGCTGGAGGTATTTCGCTTTGTAGTTTTCCCCTTGATAACTTGGAGTTGATTTGTGAATAGCTTTTCAACGAATGTTAAGGTGAGGTTTAGCGTTAAACATTCTATAGAGTAATTACTAATTTATAGTGCTTGTGGTTTCATATTTTTGTTTTGTTTTGTTTTGTCGCTTATATGCCCCTACATTGCTCGAAACCTTACAGTAACACATAAGCATGAAACCACTTTAACCAAGTGTTTCTGGTCTATTTGTATCAACCCCTGTAAGTTAAAGTAATTTTAATTTCCTATGGCAATTCGAGTCACCGGGGTTCAACTGTAACTTCTCAACTCCTCGCCATGTCCTGCTTCGCTCAATGAATTTACGGAGGTATCTGAAACCTACATCTGGGAACTGATTTATAAATCGAAACCAAAATCATGCTGTCTTGACCCAGTACCAACTCGCATTTTGAAGCAATTGGTTGACGTACTAGCCCACCCAATCACCAAAGTTGTTAATGCTTCACTAATGACTGGTGAATTTCCATCTAG
>JAOBRG010374790.1:0-11557 GCA_027574985.1 Umimayanthus nakama
CCCCCCCCCCCCCCTCCAACTTACATTCTGACGGGTCCCTTAATTTGCACAGTTAGTTACGCATAAATATAAAAGATGACGTCATCCTATTAACGTCAAAAAATATTATTATCTAAAATTATTATAGTAAAAACAAAAACTTTATTTTACAAAGGTTGGCGCATGGCAGTAAGAAATTGATAAACTTGCGACCTTTAATACAACACTGGCATTTGCCAACTCCTACCTACAAGTATGTGGGTTCTTTTATGTCCTCAACAACTTACAGCGTTGGTTGAGTACACCAACGGCTTAACGGCTGCGCCGACGGACGCTGTGGCTGTTTTGAAGTGGATGAGGTTACTGTTCAGTTTGAAACCGAAGAAAATGGCCAAAATGAGATTGTTAGCCACATGGATAGATCGGCGGTAATGCTTTTTAAAAAATAGCAAAAAAATGATAATTGTAATATCTCAAACACATATCAATATTTTGAAACAAAATAAAAATTAACCGTTTGAGGGATTGAAGGGACGCCAAAACTTTTAAAAACTTTTTTTCGAGACTATTTTTATGCCAAAACGAAGAGACACTCAAGGTTCAACTTTGGCTTTTTATAGCTAAATAACTGATTACAATAAAACTCTGCTACTTTCGATAACGGAGGTGCTATTTCAGAGCAGGGGCCTTTCAAAACATGCTGACACCGTTTTGGACTACGAAACGTGTCAAATAAGAAAACATATTAACTGGTGCTATCAAAAGCAACACGTCCGACTTGGAACTCCGAAAAGGGAAAACAAAGGTAAAAACAAGGCGTTCTTTCTTATTTTTTTTGGATTTGCTAAATAAAAATTAAACAGTAGTTAATAGAATTTAACAAGCTTTTCAGTGATACATAGGTTTATATTTTTACGTCGCGAAATATGCTCCATTAACAAAAAACACCCCTTAAACTGAACAGCAACCTTTAAACCACCTACCAGTAACCTTCAAGGATTGCTTTTTGTGTTCCTCCATCCACAGGTGTGTCGGTGTCTGTGGACGTACGCTACAGCAGGGTGATGGAGAGACAGTACCTTAACGTTATGTTCACCCCAACGCTACCCTTCAAGGGTCGGACTGAGGGTTTGTGTGGTCTGATGGACGATGAGACCTCCAATGATTTATTAGGTCCGCGGGGAGAACTCTACACTGATCCCGTACAGTTTGGGAAATCATGTAAGAAACTCCTCGAAAATCAGTATTAACAAGTTTTGCTATTTAATTAATATTTGATTTGTCTTTAGAGGAATGTCCTTCTTCTGCTAACGCTTTTACATATGTTCACCAAAGCTACTTTTGTCCTTTTTCTGTTGTTTCCAGTAACAAGTTTAAGAAAAGAAAGGATATAAAAAATAACATAATTGTGAAACATAAGTATGATTACCAGTATTGAAGTAGTTGTCAATGCATTCTAAAGTTGCAAAATTCTAAAATCGATTTTAATATTTGTTTTATTAGTTATATCCAATACAGTAACCTTACAGTTTCTTTTTATAAAACCTTGTATCTTCATTGTAAGCAGTTGTCGCTAACAAGTATATGTAGTATGTAAGGAGACTTGAGTGAACCCGAAATTTTTTAATTCAACTGTGTTATTCGGATACAAGAGAAAGGTTGAAATATGTATGTATTCTAACTTCAAGTTCTTAGACTAGTGCCGCAATTAATTTAAAGATTTATGAATGTTGTTCTAAATTATAGCCCTATAATCTTGATCCTTATTCAAACACTAACTTTAATACTCTAAACTTAAACTATCCTTAGCCCATTTTTAAATCGGCTCAGTGGCTTATCAGCCATGCCGCGTTTGACTCTTGATCCATAATTCGTTGAACCGTCACCGTAACTTGTTGACCTCTAATTCACTGACCAATGACTCATTGAGTTATAACTCGTTTTACTGATTTGACTCATAACCCATACCTTGTTAAGTTATGACCAATACCTCTTTGACTCAATTACCCCATACCTCGTTAGACCACGTTAGACTCAATACCCGTAACTTGTTTATTTGTTATTTATTAGTTTGTCACATGGTACACATTACAACTAATTAATTTAAAACAAAAATGCGTTATGAAGTGACGAAAAAGTCCAAAAAGAAACCACGGGGCTTCTGGACTTTAGGCTTTTTCAGTAAGTAAAACCATGATTTTTGTCGGCTCGTTGACTCATTAATCCATGACCGATAAATAATTGACTCATAACCAACACCACATGATTAACCCGTGACCCATAATTCATTGACTCATTACCCATAATTCATTGACCCATGGCCAATAACTCATTAACCTATGACCCATAACTCAATTACTCATGACACATAACTCATGACCCATAACTAATGAACTCATGACCAAAAACTCATGACCATAATTAATTTACTCATGACCATAATTAATTTACTCAAGACCCACAACTCGTTAACTCATGGCCCACAACTCATTATCCTATGACCCATAACTAATTAACTCATGTTCCATAACTCAATAACTCATGACCCGTAATTATTTCACTCAAGACCCATAACTCTTTAACTCATGGCCCATAACTCATTAACTTATGACCCATAACTAATTAACTGATGACACATAACTAATTAACTCACGACCCGTAAGTGATTAACTCATGACCCATAACTAACTAACTCATGACCCATAACTCTTTAACTAATGACCGATAACTCAATAACTCACGACCCATAATTAATTAACTCATGACCCATAACTCATTAACTTATGGCCCAATTTAATTAACTCATGACCAAGAACTCATTAACTCTTGACCCATAACTCATAAACCCATGACCCTTAAATCATTAACCTGTAACCCTTAACATTTTCACTTATAACCCATAAACTGTTAACCCATGACCTATAGCTCACTGACTCGTGACCCATTACTCTTTAACCCATGGCCCATAACTCATGGACTCGTTTTTCATAACTCATTAATCCACGACCCATTACTCGTTGACCCAAGACCCATAACTTGTTCACTCATTACCCATAACTCATCCACTCATAACACATAGCTCTTTAGCACTCGTTGGCAAAAGACCCATGACTCCTTGACCCATGACCAATAACTCATTGAATCTTGACCCATAACTCCTTTTTAACTCATAACCCATAACTCGTTCGGTTGAATCACGAACCATGCCTCGTGTGACTCGTAAACAGCGCTCTTAACTAGAAACCTATCCTTCTTTGTTCCTCAGGGCAAATTACGAAACAATTCAATGGTTCTGGTCTCTACGGTTCATGGTCTTGGAACGCGTCAAACTTCCACGCTGGTGACGTCATGGATATTACGTATACTGATCCAGCTTTTGTACCAATGTACTCACTGGATGGTATCCCCTCTGAGATCACGCAGGTTAAACTTTGGTTTTGTTAGTTATTCGTTATTGGATCTTCTTAACATCAAAAACGTATTTATTATGTTTTTTGTAGTTCGCACCAACGCGTAAGAGCGATGTCTATAAAATGAAGCGTTGCTTCATGACAAAGCCCATGACCATCACTGCACGTTTTCTTCCTTCCCCGCCAAGCGCCATCTACTTAACTTACCTCGCTTCCTAATCTTTGCATTGCAGTAATTTCAAAACCATACTCTTAAGCTCCAGGGAACTTCGTAAATTACTGAAAGAACTGCAAAACTTTTTTAAAAACGTTGCTCAACGAATGCTATTTCTGATCTCATTTTTTTAAAATTTTTTGAGGGTCGAATAACAGGGATAGTAGCAATTATTAACTTATATTATGCATCCATCATTGACATTATAGAAAGCAACGAAGGTCTGCAGCTCGCTTGGCTTGTCAGGAGACGACTTAAAAGGTTGCATTTACGATGTGTCAGTGACAAACGACACAGGTTTTACACAACAAGAGAATCTACAGAAAGGTAAACGAGATGTCATGTAATTGCGTAGGCGCAAAAAAACAAACGGTGAACTAAGGAGTTTTTTTGTAAATATTGGTTTTTTGCAAACACAAGAAAATAACACAGGCAAATTACATGCATGTGTCTTGGTTTCAAAAAAAATATTTGTATTTATGATGTGGCGTTTTCAGTAACAGGCGGTTCAGTTTGTGTCAAAGTCCTAAGATCGTTTATATCAGTCTGCACTTTTTTATGTTTCATCACACAAAAAAACATATAAATAAATAGTTTAAATAATTGCAAACAAAATTTAGATATTACATTATACATTTTACTGTAAAAATTAATTGGTATATTATCTAAATTGTAAAACCTAAAACTTTCAAAATATATTTCTATTTGGAGCATATTAGTTGGTGATAAAGAAATTGATACAGCCAATGTCATTTGTTTTAAGTTTTCACCAATTTTTGTTCAAACTTTTAACTAAACTGCACTTGTTTTGTGTTACTTAACATCATTGCATTCATTGGCGTCCCACCACACGTTACTTTAAGTGTGATAACATTTGGACAGTTTCATAAACGACCATCGCAAATCAAATTTCCAGGTTGCATCGATCAGTGTTCTGGTAAAGGACGTTGTGTTAATAGCACGTGCCAGTGTATGGAGGGGTGGACTGGGCCGAGTTGTGCAACAGGTAGTGTGCGGTAATGTTTTTAATATATAGTCTCACTACAGTTCTTAAAATTGGGACTGAAGCTAATTTTGGGCTGGTTCTATAACGTTAAGTAATGATAGAGTTTATATACGTAGATTTGAAAGATTAGGTGTTTCGGCATCGTTTTATAGGAGGGAAGATAATAGTTATATTCAGCTTCTAGATATTTCTAGGTTACTAATTGGTATTATTATTAGATTGTAAAACCTAATTGGTATATTAATTGGATTGTAAAACTGTTCTGCTTTGGTAGTCCTAAGATTTTTTAGTTGTATTGGTAGCTATAAGCTGTGCCGCCATCGATAGCTCTCGAGATTTCTTCTACCTTTTTTGCCGAGTTTGCCCTTGAAGCTTGCAATTTCGGTCATCGCTTCGTGCTTCCAAGCTAAAAGCTCATCGCATGAAATATTAAGCAATTGGGCGTCCTCATGAGTCGGGGGGAGTTTCGATCTAACTTTTCAGTCATCTTTGCTCGAAGGGCCTCATGCTTCTTCAGCTAGGTCTTCAGTTGATTTATGAGCACTTCTTGTTCCTTTCGTATCTTGTCTTCCATTTTAAATGACAATGCCCTCCTTTCCTCTTTCTTTGCTTTATTTTGTAGTTGTAATTTAATTTTGTTTCCTTTTTGTAGTTGTATTGCACTTGTAAATAGAGTAACTTAGTACTGATCCTCCCCAATTATAGTGCTATTTGCGGATCAGTACTCAACTAAAAATATGTAAATGTATACATCCAAAAACAAAAAGTTCAAAAAAGTTTAGGTAATGTAAGTAGCTGTACTCTTATTTTTTATAGTAAGGGTGATAAGCACAAGTGTTTTCTGAATGCTTATCCACGAGATCAGGAATAGAGTTTGTTCTTTTTGTTATTTGCTTGTGTCAAAAAACCTTTTTTTCCTAAACAAGAAACACTTAACAAAAAAACTTAGCCCTGTTGCTGAAGATGTTTCGTTTGTGCTCACCAAAGGTAAATGTTCTCTCAACTGCTCATCTGAACACGGGTCTTGTGTGAACGGGTTCTGTGAATGCGCAGCCGGATGGGAGGGAAAGAACTGCGACAGGAAAGGTACCTAAAAGCTTCTACACTTTTTCTTTTACAAGCAAGCTAAGGTTTTGGGCTGAAGCTGGTCATTTTTGAGGATTGAAGCCTTATTTTTAAGTTTTAGGTGAACATTTTTTTTCATTCTCACGAACTAACCAGAAGCATTAACAAAAAGCCAAAGTTAAATCCCTCCCAAGCCAAATGGCCTATTAGGCCGGCGCTTATCTTCAGTTTCCGTAGTGTTAAGCGGATGAGAGTCTGTGACTCCCCCTGGACAGGACACTAACCCATCACAGGGTAGCCCCCAGCAGAAGCTGGTACTCATTTGTACAGCTGAGTCGACTGGAGCAAGTCGAGTAGAGTGCCTTGTTCAAGGACACAACACAGTGGTCAAGCCGGGGTTCGAACTCACGACCTTCCGGTTACGAGTCAAACACGCTTACCACTCATCTACTGCGCCACCGACAGAAGCATAAATACATTTTTTTAAACAACCACTACCATTGCTGGCAAAAAGGCACAAAACAATAGATAAAATGTTTTAATACAAAGTTGTACACGTACAACATTATAAACGATGCTGCACAAACTGACATAAGCTAAGAAACGAAAGTATCTCAATGATTTTGTACAGTATCCAATTTATTCCCAAAGTAAAACTCAGCAAAGGAAAGAAAACATTTAGATTCTCTGAAGCTACAGTATTCAATAGACTCCCGGATACACTGAAACAGGCCAAATCGCTACAAATTTTTTAGCGAAACTTTGGCCATTACCATTTTTAACAACTTTGAAATTTTAGTAAATTTTTAACTCTTTTAGACACTTGTTATACCTGTTCTACATTTTTTAAATGTAATACTGTAATCTTTTAAAAGTTGTAATTAATAGTTATTGTTAACATTTTTATCTATACATTTTTTGTTGTTGTAATTAGTAATGAATACAGAGGGCCCCTCTGGATAGCAGCCTCGTAGCTGAATGGGCCACCCTGTTTTAAATAAAGGTCACCATACCATGCATCGAGTATGTTATTGGCATGTTCTGAAATTTTGGGCATTTTTTAGCCTCACGTTCTAAACGTAAGGGTTCTTATAAAAAAGTGTATATTTATTAAAACGAACCATCGGTATTCTAACTAACGTTTAATGTGCGACTGCACTCCACTAAAAAGTTCCACATTCATTCCTTCAGATGGCATTATTATGTTAACTAACCGACTGGTTTAATTTTTTTTTTCGTTTGATAGCAACATGCAACGAAGTAAACAACTGCACAAGTGAAGCTCATGGCGTATGCAAAACAACAGATGTCTGCCTGTGTAATGCTGGGTTTACAGGTGCTGTCACAATAGATATCCATTAACCAATTGATTGTACATAGATCTTGTACTCTGACAAGGCAGAGGCCTAGCTAGTCTGAGTTGCTATTCTTCAAAGTTCACAGTCATAAGTTTCTAGGAGTTTTATTAAAAATGTAGATATTCTTATTGCAAACTGATATCAAAGTTTAGACGGGAAAGAAGGAAGCGTAAGATTGGATACTTACATTCAAATAGCGACATTAGATTCTAAGAAGATTATCCAGCAGCATCAGCACATTGTAAGACTTTGTAATCAGCTGTTATATAGATTAAGTGTGTGAATTGCTGCGACAGCAAAGGCAACTGAAGGGTTTTGGTTAATCAGTGATGGATGGCAATTGTTCTTAGAGCAAACGTATTGCTAAAAGACTCGTGCAGATTTTGTGATTTCAAAATTAAAGGCGCCTCTTTCAATGTAGGCGTGGACTGCAGTATTGTTCCTACGTGCTATCAAGTCGCAAATTGCTCACAACACGGTGTCTGTGTGGATTTCGATGTGTGCAAGTGTTACCAAAACTGGAAAGGACAAAACTGTTCACAATATTCCTGCTACAAATTGGACTACTGCTCAGGTATGTAGTATTATACTCCTAGGTGTCACCTTGTAGTTTTGTTTGAACATGTAATAGCTACTAACATAAATTTTGCTCAGGTATGAGCAAGGTTTAGCTGAGGCTTTAGGTAAGGCCATCGTTGTTTAGTTTCACTAGTTCATTATCTATAGGAGAACGCTGTATTTGCCCTGCTTCATAGTATTGATTGTTTAGACAAGGTTATTCTGTATTCTAGCTAGGGCTAAAGTATGTTCTAGGAAGCCTCCAAGATGTAGACACATATCAAACTTTGGGTTGGCAAATCATTGAAGCATGTAATAGGCTTAACAAAAAGCCTTCTTCGACTCCGTAAAAAGATTGACCATTGTTTTTGGCCTAAAATTTTTATTCTTTGACCGATTTGCAAAAGCTTCGGCACAACAGTTCTTCGTTAGTGAACACATTGACTGACAGATTGACCCCCCCCCCACCCCTCTTATGCCTTCGTGTAACTATTTTTACCTTATGCCTTCTAGGGTTAAGAATAAATTGTATGCGATGTATTTTAATATTAAACGCCAAGAGGGGGATCCTGGCGACTGAGCGATCCAGGATCTCCATGTTACCCTCCCAGGCCTGCACCTATTTTGATCACTAAAAATTCTTTACTTAGGACATGGAAACTGTGTAAAGTTTAACAAATGCGAATGCAAACTTGGGTGGACTGGAACTAGTTGCGCCGTTCCGGATTGTCCAAGCATCAACCAGTGTTCTGGGAATGGAAAATGCGTGGACAGTAACAAGTGCAGCTGCTATGCCGGCTACCAAGGAGACGACTGCAGTCGGATAGCCAATTGTGTGGCATTAGGCAACTGTAGTGACCACGGAGTGTGCGTGAAAAGTGACAGTGGGAATGCAACATGCAGGTAAGAATAGTTTTTAAAACGTTTTAATTACTGAAGCTGGGATAATTGTTTTACCCAGACGGTTAGATTTCTTTTTAAGGACACTGGTATGAAGTTAAGCTGGTGGTGAGGGGATGGGGGGGGACGACTCCAAGCTGCTAACTGAGACGGGGACACTCGTCGTACTTCTTAGGGGTTACAATCCTGGATTTCGGTACCGCTGAGGGTGTTCAAAGCAAAATACTTAAAATTGCACATAACACGGTACCTTTTAGGGGTGCTAGGTCAGTTATACGGCATTTTATACAGACATCGGAATTAACTAAGTGTAGATGTAACTAAAAATATGCCTATTTGTTATCCGAAACGACTGATATCGGAAATTCTTGATGCTTTTATTTTCATTGATATTTAATTCATTGAAACTACTTTTTGTGTCAATGTTCCTGATTGGTACCTCTTCGGAGTAACTCTCAGCCGAAGCCACACTCAGATTGATACCTATTAGGAGGTTCAATTGAAGTTTCCCGACAAGCATTTTTATATGGGAGTCCCCCCGGGGAGGTTCATTCTAAGACGAAAGACAGATTTATATTTCCACGTTTATATATAAGCGCTCCCTCCAGAATTTAAACGTAGTAAACACATAGACGGAAAATGATCATGAGTCAGTTGATCAGCAGAAACCAACTCTTTAAAGACCTAATTGCAGACCAGAGTGAGCTCAATTACGCCTTTTGCGGCTTGGATATTTGCACAACGCGCAGATATACTATTGTTAAAAACTAACTCTTGCTGGATTGGAATTAGCAACATTTTGTATGGTAGTATGTAGATCGAGTATAGAATCTCAAGGTACACTCGGAACGAAACTTACCCTTTCAATTTATCTGTCTTTCTGCCTATCTATCCGTCCATGCATCCATCCATCAATCCATCCACCCATCCATTTATCTATCTCTCTATCTATCTGTCTGTCTGCCTGTTTGTCTGTCTCTCTGTCTGTCTCTCTGTCTGCCTGTCTGTCTATTTATTTCTATCAATCAATCTAATTTTGTCTGTCTGTTTATCTAGCTAAATAGAAAATGTGTAAACTGTCATACTTATTTCTTAATTGGTTTCCAAGGTGTTACCACGGGTTCACTGGGGCAGACTGTAGCCAGCCGCACTGTGGTTCAGTGAACAACTGCAGTCAACACGGGGTGTGTAAAGAAGCCGACCTCTGTGACTGTGATATCGGTTATACCGGGCTGGATTGCTCCAACTATTCTTGCCAAGCAGTAAACTTTTGCTCTGGTAAGTTTTGGTTAGTTTCCAAACTTTTCTTGCAACCTTCAATGTTTTAGACCCATCAAATAGAGTCCGAAGTAGCACGTTACAGAAAAACCGGTAAGTAGGTTAGCAAACCTCTTGCGTTTTTCTTTCCTTCCTCCATCCCTTCCTTTTTGCACTTGCTACACAGGATATATGTAAGTTAGTTACATTTTGATTCGAACTGTGGGTCTTTCTCGCATGATATATTATCGTACAGAAACGAACTAAAACTGTTTCTGATTGGTTAAGATTAGAATTACGGTTCTGCAATCCACTCTAGTGTTTCTATCATCATTCAGAATAGTAATAGTTAACCAAAGGAGATCTACCCACGACCTGCAATAATACTTTCGTTTTCTTAAGGTCGTGGAAACTGTATTGGCTACGACGTCTGCCAGTGTGACCCGCTATGGCACGGTGCAGCTTGCAGCACTCCAGACTGTTCTAAAATCAGCGACTGTTCTCAGCAAGGTTCTTGCATCGCTCCCAACACGTGTTCCTGCTATCCAGGCTTTGACGGTGCCTCGTGCAATCTGAAGGCAACACCCAACCTCCACAAACCTGTCTTTGACAAACGTTCCTACAATGTTTCAGTTCAGGAAAATCTCCCGGCAGGGTTCCTTGTTCTACAAGTTAACGCTAATGACTCAGACACCGGAAATAACGGGCAAGTGTTCTATTCTCTGGCTTCCAACAATGCTGACGAACTGTTTATGATTGATGTTTCTTCTGGAGAAATCAAGACTGTTAAGCAAATAGATTTCGAGACGCTTCGTTCCCATGTATACACACTAAAAGTGATAGCGTTCGACAATGGTCTTCCCCAGCTATCCTCGAGTACTTTTGTATATGTGACAATCCTGGACAAGAATGAAAATAAACCGGTCTTTGACAAGCGCTCATACAACGTTTCAATTAACGAAAACGTCCCGATAGGATTCCTTGTTCTACAAGTTAACGCTAATGACTCAGATACCGGACGCAACGGAGAAGTATTCTATTCCCTGGTCTCGAACTATGCTGAAGGAATGTTTAAGATTAATGGTTCTTCCGGAGAAATCAAAACTGTTAAAGAAATAGACTTCGAGACACTGCCATCTGATGCTTTAACACTGAAGGTGATAGCGTTCGACAACGGCCTCCCTCAACTCTCTTCAAGTGTTCCTGTGCATGTCACCATTTTGGACAAGAATGACAACTGTCCAATATTTAGCCAGCTACCAAGCAACAGTTTTAATGTATCTGTTCACGCCTCAGCCGGGACTGTTATCACCAATACGTCTGCTCGTGATGAGGACAGTGGCTTGAATGGTGCTGTGAAGTATGGCTTCCCACAAAGGAACAATGTCGGGGGAGAATTTGCAGTAGATGAGAACACTGGCCAGCTAACTATAAACAGGAAACTCGGTATAAGGAGCTATGATGTCACAATTGTAGCACGTGACCAGGGTGTCCCACCATGCTCTCGGAGTATTGAGCTATCAGTAAAAGTAGTAGCTCGCCACATAGAGATTCCTACTACACAAGGTAATTCTCAAGCAGATTTAAGCATTTATTAACACAACCAGTATAAGTTCTAACTGTATCTTGTTTCTTACTTCCAGCTTGGTTTTACAGCAAGTATTTAACTTGTCAAACCATGTTCCCCCACAGGAAATTTTGTTTAAACAGCAACTTGTTTAGGGCGTTGGATGCACCAATCTTGAGCATCTGATTGCATTTTAACCCTATTCCGCCGGGGCTTTTATGGAGTTCCTGGGCCTGGGGGGGG
>JAOBRG010374801.1:0-11557 GCA_027574985.1 Umimayanthus nakama
GCGACGAGATCTGGTTTGGGTGTTTTCCGAGGTATAAAAAGTTTTTTTTTCAAACATTCTACGTCTCAGTTTTACAAAAGATACAGAAATCGTAACGCTAACATGAAGAAATCGCCAATTTCCGGTTTGTTTATCAATTTCAAAATATGGCATAAAAATATGAAGATTGTAATTTTTTGCTTCACTGATTCACTGGTTTGTTATATGCTAACGTAATTATTTACCTCAGTGTCAGTGAAAAGCCCAGTATATTCACCTCGCCGCATTCGCAGTTCGGTGAATATCTTGGCCTATTTACCTCCACTTCGGTGAATAATTGCTGGATATTCCTGGCTCGCATGCCTGCATGCGGAAGTGACGACTTGAAGTTCCGGTTTTCGGAAAGCCAAAGCGAAGCTCAAACTTCAAAAGAAAATGAGGAAACCATTCAAATCAACGAAAAGAAAGCGACAAAACTTTGTTTAGGTGTTTTCCAAGTTAAGGTTTTGTTTTAAAACATCATTCTACGTCTCAATTTCACAAGAGAAGCAGAAATCGTAACGCTAACACGAACCAATTGTCAACTTCCGAGTTTGTGTACAAATTTCAAAATTCGGCATAAAAATACAAGGATTGTACTTTTTTACTTCACTGATTCACTGGTTTGTTATATGCTAATTTATTTATTCACCTCATTGTCGGTGAAAAGCCCAGTATATTCACCTCCACTTCGGTGAATGATTACTCACTATTTCTTGTTTAGTACACCAACACTGTTCTTTGTCTTTTTTGTGTCTTGGGGTTGGGTGAAACGCTCTATACAAACTACATAGCCACATAGACATATTATTATCATTATCAGTATTACTTTAACCAGTGCTTTTATCTGATTATTGTTTTCATTTTAATAAATTGTTATTATTTAATTGTTGTTGTTGTGTTTGTTGTTATTATTATTATTATTGTTGTTGTTATTATTATTATTATTATTATTATTATTATTATTATTATTATTATTATTGTTATTATTATTATTATTATTATCATTATTATTATTATTATTATTATTATTATTGATATTATTATGTGTTTTGAGGTTCCATCAACCCATCTTTTCAAATTGTAGTATTGAGAATATGGTTATATGTAACTTGTTTTCCGTGGTTGTTACAGAGACATCTGATTGACCTGTTGGAGCAGAGCGCCAAGTATCTGGAGATCGCCGAGCGGTACGAGGTGATGGGGGAGGTGTACAAGATCGTAATACCCCTGTACGAGCAGGAGAGGGACTTCAGGGTAAGTTGGCCCCCCCTGATTAATATTAGCATTTGGGGACCGAGCATTCAGTCTCGTTGGTTGGATTGGAAGAAATTGTAAAAGAGGTCCTTGCACGATGGAACCAGATAAAAAACAATTGCGCTGCGAAGAATAATAATAAGAATGTGTGGGAAAGCAGAAAAAATTGCTAAAAATGACCAAGGCAACAAACCATTGCACAGAATCATACGTCCATTCACGACTTTATAATTTATTTGTGTCTCATGTTTCAGGCTCCTCTTGTCTCTATGATTGCTTCTTTGGTTTTAACTTACTTGGTCATTTCACTTTTGTTTGAGTTTTTCCATAGCAGCTTTTCCCTTACTTGGCACAATCGTTTTTCGTATACTCTGTAGTTTTATTGGTATAATCTGAATATAGTTTCTTGTTTTTTTGTTCTTTTTGCACCTTAACACTAATAGTACAAACTGACAGGGTAGTCCTTTTCAAACAAAGGCATATTGCATGTCATATCGTACTGCACTGTGTCTGTTTGTCTGCCTGACTGTCTATTTGTTTATCTGTAATAAATTTAAAAAAGCATAATCTAAATGAAATACGAATAAACAGTTGTTGCACCTTAACACTAATAGTACAAACTGACAGGGTAGTCCTTTTCAAACAAAGGCATATTGCATGTCATATCGTACTGCACTGTGTCTGTTTGTCTGCCTGACTGTCTATTTGTTTATCTGTAATAAATTTAAAAAAGCATAATCTAAATGAAATACGAATAAACAGTTGTATTGCATTTTGTTTATCGTATTTGTGTGTGTTTTTTTCTGTTTATTACAACGTTCTTTTTCACTTCTCTGCCACCTAGTTTATGCTTTGCAACGGCAGAACTATTTTGTAACCGGGGATTATTTTGAAACCTCCTTTCAACAGGGCCTCGCGCATGCGTACGAGAATCTGGCCAAGGCGTACAGGAAGGTTGTGGAGGTGATGGCGAGTGGCAAGCGACTGCTGGGGAAATACTTCCGTGTGGCCTTCTTCGGTCCGACGTTCGGCGATGATGACGGAAAGGAGTACGTGTACAAGGAACCCAAGATCACTTCGCTGAGCGAGATTTCTCACAGGATGGAGGAGATGTACTCGAGAAAGTATGGCAGAGATACTATAAAACTCATCTTGGAGTCATCAAAGGTACATTTGAAAGTGTTTAAGTTTGCCTCCGCGAAATTCTTTTTCTAAACGGTCGATGTTGGAAATTGATGTCATTTTGAACACTAAAGTTTATTGTCGTTTTCATGAAGAAGCAAAAGGTCGTGATCTCAAAAATATGACTAATACTAGTAATTATAAACAAAACAAAACCAAAATTAACTCTAAAAGAAGAAACTAAATGTAAAAATACAAAAAAACAAAAGCTAAGTAAAAGAAAAACGACAGTATTATCATTCTTTGAACCCGTGACCGCTAGCGTTCTTGTCCTATACACTACCACCGATTACGCCTACAACTTGATTCAGTGCTGCCGTTCACATTGGAATTTCAAGCTACTTGCCCAATCTACAAAATATAGTATTTACAAACTCTGTTTTAATTAATTCTCCAAATTCCATCGTTTTGTTGGTCTACATTTACATGTGCTCTTATAGAGTATATTCGGTGTTCTTCAGTGCAAAGCTGGCGATCTTCATAAAATTTCCACCCACAAGGCTACCGCTGACCATCTCCTTGAGTTTAAACTTGCCACAGCACAGAACTCTTTTGCCTTTAGAGGAGCGGATCTTTGGAACTCACTACCTATCGCTGCTATGTCGTCTCAGATGTCTTCCTTTTTTAAGTTTTGTATAAACTGTTTTTTTTGTTTTTGTTTTAACAGGTTCACGGGGACGAACTGGACTCTAAGATTGGATACATTCAGGTACTGTCTCGTTAGTTTTAAAATTATTAAAAAAAAATAACGGTTATTATACGGTCCTCCATATGGCATTTTCTGGGCACTTTAACGGCGATATGTGCCTCATACTGAGGTAATAGACTGCCAAATAGAGAAATCAGTTGTTTAAGTTTCATGTGGCAATTCATTTAACTCATCGGTTATATTTTGCTCGAATAAAGGCTTGTAAAACACGACCTCGCGTGTAAATATGCCCATATAAAACAGAAAACTGTCAAATAGGTCATGTGAACTGTTTGAAACGTTTGAAATATACACTAGAAGAGTAAAGTTTATGAGGTCACCGAACTTTCGGCGGCCTTTCAATGGTACCTATAAATCAGTTTTCTTTATTTTTGTCACATGCATGTTCTTCAGTGTGTTCATGCTACACGAAAATGAAGTTGTTCACATCTGATATTTGATTCCAGCAGTTACTTCTATCACATAAATCCAGTCCAGTGATTTTACATGATAACAGTGTTATACCGTTTTGAGTAGAGCTTTGAAATTTTGAGCGTTAGCTCATCGTTAGAGCAAATACTTTGACTATTGATTTGATTTCTTTATAAGTAACTAAATAGTAACGACATTTTTTCATGTCCTGTGTTAATGATAAGATTTTTGTCTGCCGATAACAGAGGTCCCGTGCTCAAACCCCATCCTGGTCGAGGGTTAAACTTTTGGCGATTTCCTTGCACAACACCGTTTGTAGATAGGGACGTTAGCCCGTAGTTCTAGTCTCTTGAAGTGACATCCAGTAAACTCAATGGAAATTTAACCCCAACTAAAAAAAACTCTAGAAAAGAGTTAGTCAATCCCAGTGTTTGGAACTGTGTTCTAAAGTCATTTTTAGATTGTATAGCGGCTGCTAAAGTCGCCACCAGATGCCTTCAGTTCCATCTTGTGACCCGCGCTTTGAAGTGGCAACTAGCTAGACAACTTTAGCTTTTTTAGACAGCTTTAAATTTTAGTTTTTAGAAAGATGTTTTTCAAAAATAATTCTTACTAACTTGGAAATTCCTTACCTGCTTTTCCAGATCACTTATGTCGAACCATTTTTTGATGAGGACGAGTTAGCGCGCCGGCCAACACAATTCGAACGTAACAACAACATCCGGCGGTTTATTTATGAGACGCCGTTTACGGCCAGCGGTAAAGCCCATGGCGAGCTGACCGAGCAGTGCAAGAGAAAGACCATCCTGACCTGTAGGTTCTTCTGCTTCATACTATGCACATGTCAAGTGTTCTTCGCCCTGCCAAGTCTGCATCATTGGTCACAATTTGATTCCTTTCCGTTTCATTCCGTCTTATGTTCGTTATCTTCTCTACCAGATAAATCCTTCTTCACAATTTCGTATAGTTTACTCGCCGTAGCTGTCACTATCAATCATTCATGCCCCTGAATTGTTTTGTTATTCTCACTATCATTCGCCTGTTTTTCATCTTCGTTCGCATTTTCTTTCTGTTATTGCTTAACGCGTCTTTCACTGCTGTCTTGTAATTTGTTGTAGTTTTACAGTATTAGTGTCTAACTAGAAAACCTAAGGTTATCTTAGACACTAGGCATTTCTAAACACACCAAGTATTTAGTTTTTTTTTCCTTTTCACACAAGTTAAAATGAATCTATTTATATCAATCTACTTATAACTAAAATCAAATTGTGAAATGCGAATAAAACACACTTGACAATTCCATTCCTATCACGCTACGTTGCGTTATAAAGAAATCCATCTCGTGTCTCGTGTTGCACACGTTCGTACTATCGTGAATGTACTCGAGTAATAATGATATCTCCGTCTCACCGCGCAGCCTCCAACACGTTCCCATATGTCAAGACTCGAATCCTTGTGGTCCAGGAGGAGCAATACGAGCTCACCCCGGTGGAGGTAAGGGAGAGAAACAGCACAGGGGGTGGGTTGGTCGTTACCCAGAAATTTAACTGATCCCGAGGTCTCTTCCTCTGAAGTGCGCCTCGCTGTGCTGAAGGAAGACAATGGTGACCATTAGATTTGATTGCGAGTACGAGTTTGACTATGAGTATGACTTCTTAGAGACCTTTAGATTTGGCTACGAATACGAGTTTGACTACGAGTACGACTTCTTAGAGACCTTTAGATTTGACTACGAGTACGAGTTTGATTACGAGCTACAACTTCTTAAAGACCTTTAGATTTGGCTACGAATACGAGTTTGACTACGAGTACGACTTCTTAGAGACCTTTAGATTTGGCTACGAGTACGAGTTTGATACGAGTAGGCAGTATGATTTCTTGGAGACCTTTAGAATTGGCTACGAGGTTATTACTATTATAAGTATGACTCGCTCTTCAGTGTTTCAGTACATGACACTGTGTCGTTTTACGCATTGCAGGTGGCAATTGATCAGATGCAGAACAAAGTGAAAGAGCTGCAGGCAGTGATCACAGCCAACCCGCCGGACATGAAGAGGCTGCAGCTGAAGCTACAAGGAAGCATTAGTGTAACGGTAAGGCCTAGTTTAGACATCGTGCTTTCACCGCACCGAACTCAATTCCATTTGGCGCGGTGTCTGGCTCGGTCAAAGCACGGTTGCGTTTTAGACACGGCACCGAGCACCGCACCCAATTGCTTTTAGACTAAAATATGTTGGTTGTTCGGGTTTACCGCGTCAAGTGCTGGCACAGTGCTTAATCGGTGTGCCAATTTAGACACCGAGCTATCAGCGTGCTTTTACTGCGCCAAATCGAAATAATTGAGTTCGGTGCGGTGAAAGCACGATGTCTAAACTAGGTCTAAGCTTTCTACTGCTTTCTGCTCCTGTAGGGTGGGGAGTACTTAGTGTTGAACTGGGCCATCTTTTGGGAGAGGTGGACCCATGGAGTAACATTGCTGCACAGGAGAAATTCCACAGCGGTTAGACACTTTTGTGCTCAGCGTTGTGACAGCAAAAACATGCACAGCGTTGTGACAGCGATGGAGCTGAGAGTAACAATAGTAACCTTTAAAATACTTTTGCAGCATTCCCAAGCAAGTAAGAAAATCACACTTGATCTTTATATCATGTACGGTATTTTCGACTGGGTGGAAATATTTATTCCTTTATTTATCAGGTGGTGGGGGGCGGTGACTTCTGCACTGACCATATCTCTCACTCCCCACCACCGCCAAAATTATATCCAAATGGTCGATCCCTTATGGTTTTTCTTTTTTACACTTACTACTAATCTTAATTGTTGTTCCAGGTGAACGCGGGCCCCCTGGCCTTTGCGCAAGGTTTCCTCGACAAGTCAGTCACGCACCAGTACCCGTGCAAACACGTGGAGAAGCTACAGCAGGTTTACAGGTACTGCCTTGCCGCGTATTGTATCACATGCGGTCTCTTTTCTTACTGTTTTAACTCGTACTTTTAGCGTTTGTGTGTGGGTGGACTATCTGAACCGTCCCGGGATACAAGCCGTGACCCTATTTCACAGAGACCCCAGTGGCAGTTTTCTGTACCCTACTTACAGGCCAATGAAATACTGTGGTTGAAACATGGCGCGTATTTTGTTTGCCTCATATCCTGAAATCTGCCAAGTGATGAACCGCGGCAAGAATTTCGAAGCAATAGTAGAAATACTCTTATAGGGTCTACAGATTATTCATGAAAACCACACCCTTATATTCCCTAGACCAGAATAGCCTGAAGCCCGTTCTTGGCGTCTTATTCCTTGCTCTGGGCACATCTCCTTATTGCAATTGCTGCTTTCTGCTTCAGGGATTTCATGTTGTGTTGCGGCAAGGCGCTGGAGCTGAACGACGAGTTGATCAAAGAGGACCAGCGAATGTACCAGGAGGATCTGAAGGAGAAGTACGCCAACATGAAGCTCGAGCTCGCAAACTACCTGGATGGCGAGGTGGGGATATAGAGATGTAGAAATTTAGGTCGCTTACTGTTTGCCTGATCAGACTTTAAACCAGTCAGTTCTAAAACAGAACACACGACTTATCGGAAAGTATATCCTGATCAGGGAGGCCTTGCCCATGATTCAGAGCCGCTCAATTCTCCAGCCCGGTTCAAAGCGCGGAAATTAGGAGATTTGTTATTTTGTTTTGCAGCCGGAGAGAGCATACGCAAGAGTTCCCACGGTTTGCTCTTTTTGTCTGGCAAGACTTGTCATACGAAAAGCTCACTAAGTTTAGACCAACTATAGAGGTCGTTAGAAATCTGCTATTATTGGTGTCTGTGTTAATGTCACTAGTAGCATAGTTGGTTTGATCGTTATCTTCTCTGTACCTATTACTCACAGTCATATTAGTGATCTCTGCTTTTGTGTTGATCTCTTATGTTCATAAATACTTGTCTGTATTTGAGAAGGTGCACTTCCTTCAATTCTCCGTGCTTGCCACTTGTCCATAAATGTGTGTAAGTGGCTGGTTGGAGATTTTAGCTGGAGTATTAACAATGTCTCACACGAGCGAGATGAGTGTCCGCGTGGAGGTGTTCTTAGTAGTAATGACCCACAGTTGCTTAGCAGGTGTTTATTTATGGTGTTAAGTTCTCTTGTGAAACACATTTTCTCGTCCTTATAGACCCTTTTCACGGTTCTTGAGGCAACTGAAAACCTGACGTTAGCACTCTGTAAGCGTCAAAAATGGAAAGAGCCGTAAATTTTGGGATTAAATAATGAAAACTGTAGATCTTGTAAAGTTTTTAAAAACTGAAAATTTAATAGAGAAAGTATCGGAATTTGAGCTGTGCCCTTCCAGCCTCGATCCCATGCAAACTCCCATACATTCTCTTAGAATTTTGGGGGTATTTCTTGTTTTCAAAATCCTCACTAATGACACAGCTTTCATTATCAAATCCCTATATTTTCGGCAATTGTTAATTTTTACCTGCTCTTTCCATTTCTGACGCTTACAGAGTGCTAACGTCAGGTTCTCAGTTTCCTCAAGAACCGTGAAAAGGGTCTATTGAGTTCTTGAACTCCCTCACTTGACCCTTCCCTTGGCTCATCACAATACACAACTCTATTCTGGTCGTATTGGACTCATATTCAGGTCGATAGAGAATAGTTAACGGTTGATAGAGAGCTAGAAGAAAAGCTGCAGTTGTAATACCAGTGAGCGTTAATGTTAAGTCTGTTCCATTTATGTTCTTTCCAAGTTTGCCGCCATTCTAATACTTTACACGTTTCTTCTTCGTAGTTGCTTCATCAATCATCTACGACGTTAACTGCAACAAGCAGCATGTCATCGCTGGGACTCGGGAAATAATATTTTGGCAGATACACCTTCCTTGTTTGCCAGAAAAGAACCACAATTATATAGTAATAGATTCGACGGAGACGGGTGATTTCATGACAAGAAAGACACTCAAATTTAACATTAGAATGGATTATACCTGGTCAGCGGTGGTTGCCAAGCAACTCGACGTGGACCAATGAGGTGGACCGACGCGGGCCGTCAGTTGTTTTTCACGGGAGTGGCAAAGTTGGGAAATGTTTAAGTTTTCTGGAACTGTTTCTGCGGTTGTGGGACGATTCATGATTCCACTAGTATCAGCTTTAATGGGCTAAACATACATTCATAAACGTTGTCATAGAAGTTCGAGGTCGGTACAGACAAGATTTGAGTAATCGGTCGTCTTACTTGCTACGATGGCCAGGATACAAAGAACGACTGAAGAGTTAACTCGCAGTTGCGCGCGTGCCAGCAGTGTTCGTTTTCCCGCCAAAATTGAAACGCGCGCGTGCTTTTGTTTGCTGTGTTGCGTTGGTTTTCAAGCAGGCAAGCGCCGAAACTTTTTAAATTATCAGGCTTGTGCTAGATTACATATCATACTTAAGTTCCTTTATATTTTGTAAGTAAGTCACGTACTCTTTAGAAGCAAGCAATGTTATTTCACAAGACATTTTTATAATTACAATGCGATATATTAGAACACACTTCTGTGGTTTTAAAAAAAGTTATAGAAACTTTTCGATTAAGTTTCATCAAAACTTAGAGGTGTTTTAGATTCAAGTTATGTAAAGTGAGAAGCCGCAAGTATTATTTTGTTTTAAAAGAAGAAATGTCAAAAGAAATCATTTGGGTTCACACTTTTATAAATGTAGAAATAGATGCCGACGTCAGAATAGTCGCTGCTACGCAATAAATGTCCCCTTTAAATACCACGAGGGTATTATTAATTTTATTCGTAATATGTAAAATGATGTTTGGAAGTTACTAAAATGGCTTGAGCTCGAATCCGCACGTCAAACTCCACACATGACCAAATTGGTGCTAACAGCTGCAGCGTTTGGTTATATTTTGTAAATATAGAAATAGACTCCCAATACTGAAATGATATTAAGTCCGGAAGCATACAGAGAAGTAATTCAGACTCCAATACAGAACACATGGTGGGACCATGACCTTTAGCAGGAGGTATGATGTGAGGAGGTAGTTGAACTTCATGTGGAGAATTTGGAATTATGCAGATCAACAACAAACACTTTTAGCTTTAAAACTTTAAATTCCGGTACAAAAGACCACTCCCCTTGTTTTCTAACCTCGAAACTCCAAATTATTTATCCATAACGAACTTGAGTTGGTGCGTGTATGAGTTCTCTCGTCCTAAATTGTTGCATTCAAGATTGGAGTTTTGTATTTTTGAAAAATAAAAATAAGCTGTAAAATGTAGTGGTTTGGTGATGACTAGCTGATAGCGGTACAGTTTTCCAATAGTCCGTTTAACGGTTCCTGAAAGGTAACCGAACTTTTACATGAAAACTAGGCGAAGGTTGTTAGTGCTTGTAAATTCTTATGATAATGATTTCCACTTCTATAACTGTGTGAGCACAGCCTACGCCTCAGTTTCATGTAGAAACTTTGTTACCTTTCTGGAACTGTGAAATGGACTATTTAGGCCAACTTAAAGCTGCTGGCCACGTTTGAAAGCTTGCATTTAGGTTTTTACCTTTGAACTTCACGCTGCAAGTGTCGAGTAAGAAACCAATCAAGCGGAGAGTCGGAAATGTTCACTCCACTGAAAATTTATTGAGTCATACAGGAGACAGTTATTTGCTCATTCACAGTGTCTTTACCTACATGTACCACAATAGTTTTAATTTGAATACAGAATGTTGTTTAAGTAGCTGATCGAGGTTTCTTTTACTCTAAGATGTCAGTAAGAAAACTGAAACGGTTTGTGTACGAAACAGGGACTTGTTCAAGAGTAGCCACAGCAGCCAGCCATGTACTTTGTGTCGTGGGCCCTCGGAAACCGACTTCTGATACTATCATCTATTAACAGTACAGAGGTCTCGCAAGAGGTGGGTGGTTGTTGGTAGGACAATTGGCTCTCTTATTGACCATTTTTGCCGTTTTTACGTTTTGTGAGATATCGCTCGCGGCTCAGGTTGTTCCCCAGCCTCGTCCCCAGGCATACTCCAATACCCGGTCGCTACGTGCCTGGTTACTCAACGATTCGTTTATCAAGACAAAGGTAACCGCGCCACCGACCGTGCCGACCAAACAAGCCAAAGGGTTGACTGGGGACGAGGCTAGTTGTTGCCCTATAAAGGGACCTGGGAAGCTGCCCAAATTGCCCGAATTTTCTGTTCGACCGTCGTTTTGGGATTAAAGATGGTACAGACAATTTTAGTGGAAATTTTACCGGCACGAATGAATCACCTCTGGTGTTTCATCGTTTTCTGTTCCTAGTGGTTGGAATGGAACGGAGGGGATAATTTCCTTACTGGGGCGTACTTAATTATGCATGCAATATTTTACAAACTTTCGGCTAGGGTTTGGGTTAGGGTTATTTTCCCAAAATCTTGTAAAGTATTGTATGCATAATTAATTACACCCCAGTACAGAAATTTTACCGAACGGAGCTTTCCCGTTGCACGACAGTTTATTTTCAACCGCGAGTAGTCACACGCACAGTTACGACATTCACATCACGCAAGGCTTGGGTAACTTGTCGACCAATTTTAAAAACTGCAGCTCTTCCACCGACTGCAAAAGTCACTCCATTTTGCCATGGAAATTTCCGGAAGTTCAAACTGGAAAACTTGGAAATCGCCCGTGGAAACCTAAGAGAATACCCGTATGACTACAGGAAAACAGACTAAGCAAATGGTGATGAAACAGAGAATGTTTTTTTAAAACTTTTGCGGAGCACAGGATCAGGACCAAAATTAATGGCAGTTAATTCTAAAAGAAATTTAAAATAAAAGTATGTTTTTAGATTTTTGGACTTATATCCTATGAACGGCTGTGACCATGAGCTGTGGGAGACATTGTACTCATATTTTAATAAAATTATCTCCTTACCAGCACCTTTTATGTATTGTGTGTTTTATCGCTTCGTTCAGCTCCGATAAATCCCAAATATTTGCCGTTTTTATCCATGCGTTTTCGGT